>JARVGW010000624.1:19119013-19176343 GCA_031762495.1 Anablepsoides rubrolineatus | reverse complement strand
TATTTAGATGAATTTTTAGATGTTTTGTATCTTTTACCTTACTGTTGTATCTGGTAGCACACTGGGATACTCAGATGGATAAGAGCAGGATAGAATAAACTCGGTCTGTGAAGGGCACAATTGTAATATTTATATTATTAATAATAATAATAACATTTTAATGCCTTTATTAACAATGCCATTTTAAAACTATATATAAAACTATAATAATAATACTATAATATTAAAACTATAATATAAAAATATTACCTCTTCCATGCTCGAAGTTTCCAGCTTGTATTTGATGAGGAACTGTGGTCTGGAGGAAGGAGGCTTGTCACCTGAAGCCGAACCTTCCACGTAGTTTCTGAGATCAGCAAGTGCCAGCTGCTCAGTGAGCTCCAGCTCGTCGTCATTGGGAAACATACTCGTTAGCAGCTCTATTTCTGCAAGCTGAGACTCGGCCCACTCCAAGTAAGACATGTTTATAAAGGCAAAGCTTTTACAAGTTAAACTTATTTAGCGATAACATTTTTGGTCATTCTGTTAAAGCTATCATGCTAAATAGTTCATTTTCGAGTTGCCAGTGGGTTTTAACATTTAGATGTCACATGAATGTATCGATGAGCTTAACAAAAAGAAAACAAGATTAAACTAAACTAACGACAAGTCAAAAAGAGAGAAAAAAGTAACCTTGTTTAGCACATGACATGTGTAACGCGTCATGCTATATCGTGTCGAAGTCTGTTTCCACCCGGACTGTTCTGAACGGTGCACACAGGAAGCTATGGCAGAAACAAATCGTTCTTTTTTGTTCCTCTCTTAGCTGCATGTGTCATCTGATTGCTTCTGCTTAATCGGCGGAGTAATCTTTTACGATTTTTCCATACGTGTAACTATGTTTTGCTACTTTAAGCTTGAATCTCTTGGCTTCAATTAACAAAATAAGTTAATTATGTCCGGTTTGAAGATTTCTTCCATTCAGAGTAAATGAAACTGAAAACGCCGGTGAGTGTTTAGATATTTTTTACAATAAGTTGGCTTTAAGAAGTTAATGTCAATTTTATTTTCGAGTGAATACACTGAACTGTTAGCTGTCTTTTTAGTTTAGTACTACTGTAGTTATTGGTTAATGCATATGCTCTAATAATTTAATGTTTTGTCTATTTTTCCATTCACCACTACACTATTTGATTAGGCGAAAATGGGAAAGAAAAAGGGAAAAGACAAGAGCTCCAGAGAGGATGATGAGTTTGATTTGACAGGTAAAAACAAATATTTATTTTATACATAATTATTCGGTTAGTATGCTGTTAAAGACCTGACATAATTGTGACCATTTTTTATTTTTATAGGTCCGTCCTGCAGACATATCAAGAAGGGGACAGACCAAACATTTCTAAAGAAACTTTCTGGTAACCCTGATTGGACAAGTTGTCAGGACTGTAAACATGAGGAGAATAAAGAAAATATCAATACAGATCTACCACAAGAATCTGAAGAGGAAAATGAAACTGGTGGAATGTGGATGTGCTTGAAATGTGGCCACAGAGTGAGTTTACACTGGTCAAGCATTTTTCTGATTTGAATTGTGTACTATTATTAACTTAATATTTTCTGCCAGGGATGTGGAAGAAACTCTGAGAACCAGCATGCTATCAAACATTATGAGACTCCTCGATCAGATCCACATTGCCTTGTAGTCAGTTTGGACAACTGGAGTGTGTGGTGAGTTTCATTTTTGTTTCTATTTGCAATAACGACCGATGAGGACAACTTATTGTTTTTGTGTGATTTAATATTTCCTGTTCCTTTAAGGTGTTACATATGTGATGATGAAGTTCAGTACTCCAGAACAGGACATTTAGCACAGTTGGTGAGCAACCTTAAAAAGCAAACATCAACAGATCCTATAAAAAGGCCATATAAAAGTAAGTATCAGGTGTCTTCTGATTAAAAGTTTGGCAGTAGGATTAACAGGTTTTAATGTTAGAATTTCAAAATACAAACACAGCATCAAGGAAATATGGAGCAGACATTTAACAAACACTACATGATAGTGACGGGTGTATTAGTAGATCTTAGCTGTCTTTTACATTATTTAGCATTTTTATTACCATGTTTTAAAATAATAGATTAGTTCAACAAGAAACTGATCAAACTTGTTTAATAGATGAATAATTCCCAACTATTCATAGCCAAACTACAGATAATGGAAATAGTTCCAGTCACGTAATTTTCTGTCATCTGAGCTCAGTTTGTTGTGTGTACTATTATGAACTGTGTACAGTATTCACTTACTTCAAGGGTTATGTGTAATTTGTGTCTAACTGTCTCAGAAGATGTATGACGACTTGTTTCTGTCTCAATTTACAAAGTGGGATTTACACATTAATCCCATTTCTGCCAAAGATGGCCTTCTCAACTAACAATCCTCTTTATTACAAATGCATTTTAGGAACAGCAGGTTCTTTTAAATATTTGGTTTGAGTCCCATGGTGGAGGTTGCAAAAATAAGAGAAATAAGATGAGCGTTCCATAACCACCATGTTTGTTTATTTAGGAGTAAAGGAGGAGGTGGATCTGTTGGAAGTTAAACAGACGGCAGAAACTGTAAACATGGAGGAAAGTGAGAACAATGAAAGCAAAGAAAGCAGGAATCATCAAAAGAAGAACATCAAGAAAGGGACTGTTGAGAAATTACAAAATCACAAGGCAACTGAAGAAAACTCTGGCGTTCCAGTAAGAGGGCTGAGCAACCTTGGAAACACCTGTTTCTTTAATGCAGTCATTCAGGTAAGGTGTGCCTTACAAGATGCCTGTCTGAAACGAAATTAAAGTAAGTATTTGGTAATTGTTGTCATTGTGTTTTGCAGAATCTCTCTCAAACACAGCTATTGAGACAGATTATCAACAAAGTGACAGAGGAGAAAAGAAGTCTTGAGATCAAACCTGGTACCTCTTTGAAACTGGTGTGTTGTGAAAATATAGATGTTTTATTTCAACCCTTAAGGCAGCACGTGAACTTGACCTG
This sequence comes from Anablepsoides rubrolineatus, assembly GCA_031762495.1. Classification (NCBI taxonomy): domain Eukaryota; kingdom Metazoa; phylum Chordata; class Actinopteri; order Cyprinodontiformes; family Rivulidae; genus Anablepsoides; species Anablepsoides rubrolineatus. Next base: position 19,173,330 of record JARVGW010000624.1, on the reverse strand, counting down.
TTTTACACTGTTCATTATTCTATAAAGTTTTATCTTATATTTATTATAGGAGTCTGTACTTGTGGAGTTGGACCAGCCAGGATCCCTTAGTTTGGCTATGTGTAAGCTACTCAATGAGATTCAAGAATCCAAAAAGGGCGTGGTAACACCACGGGAGTTGTTCATGCAAGTTTGCAAAAAGTAAGTCTCAGTTAATCTAAGATAATGCCATTACTTGTGTATATATAATTTGTTTATGGGCATTTATCATTTCATTTAATTCCTGCAGGGCAGCTCGATTCAAAGGATTTCAACAGCAAGACAGTCAGGAGCTGCTGCGCTACCTACTTGATGGGATGCGAGCTGAAGAAGTTAAGGTGTGCTTTCAGTTTTTTATATCTTTTTATTTATTTTTTTCAGTTTTCAAAATTTTTTATCTTTTTTCCTTGTTTAAACACATTCACAGAGATACATTGACACAGTAGTAGTTGTCCAACAGATTGAGGTGATAATACAGCTGAAGTTTGTTTTGACATTGACTAAAGTAGCAAGGTAAAAACCAGCCTCTTGTTCTACACTTTGCTTTGTACAGAGGGTCTGGAACCTCTGCTGGAGGTGTGGACTCTGTTGAAGTTTAAAACAATTGGATCTGATTTACCCAATCACTAACATTTGGCTGTAACGTATGTGGTGCGCCAGCTCGACCGAGAAGGAAGCTAGGCTAAGAAGCTAACCGGCTGTAAACAACCATCTCCTACTGAGAGGAGAAAGTTGGCCACTTGTTATGAATTTTATTAAGAAAGTTTTGACACATCTTTGATAATCAAAAATTTGTCACATAGTGATTGCACAAATTAAATATCCTTTTCTCATTTTTATTTGAGGTGCTTAGAAATTCAGCTTGAAAGGGTGGTCAATTTAAAGTCTTGTAACATAAACCTCAAGTCTACATTGTGTTCTGATTAAAACTCATCAATGGTCTTAGTAATCATTTCATATTTAAAATGTTTGGTTGTACAGAGAGTTAACACCGGGATAATGGAGGCACTGAAACGATCTAATAAAGTCACAGATGATGAACACTTGAAAGCACGAGTAAAAGGTATGTAGTTCAACATCCTGAGCTCTGCCATATGACACATACATTTTACATTAATGGTACAGCTTTTGATACACCAGTGATTAGTTTCTCAGAGATACGTGGGCCTCTGATGGTGAACTTCTGTTTTCAGAGTATGAAAAAAATGGATTGACATCGAACTTTGTTGACCAAGTTTTTGGTGGGGAAATGACCAGCACTGTAATGTGTCAGCAGTGCAAAACGGTATGCTCTGTATCTCAAAACATTTAGGCGAACGTGTTCGGTTGACATCACTAACGGTTATCATTACCTCATTCTTCCAGGTGTCTGTTGTCAAAGAGATGTTTCTGGATCTTTCCCTACCAGTTTCTGATGAGGTGAAGCAGATGTTATTTATCCTTTTGACAAATTTGGTAAAATAATTTTGTAAAATTTTGTTTTGTTTTTTTGACATGTCGCTGTTTTCTTGCGACTCCTCTTACAGGCATACAGAAAGAAAAACCAAAAGAAAGGACTTCAGAAGAAGAGTGTGTCGAGCCAGGATGGCAGAAACAGCCCTGACATAACCAGCGGAAATGATGAACTGCCCACTGGTGACAGCAGCAAGTACCAGCAGAAAAAGGCAAAAAGGCAGCAAAAGAAACAAGCAAAGGTATTTATTTAAACAAATTTAAAGAAAGAAGTTTGCGTTGACGGTGAAGAATCAACTAAATGGTCAATATCTTTTTATTGGTTTGACTTATAGCAACAAAAAAGGCAGCAGAAGCTGGAAAGTAGAGTCACTTTGGACATTCTGACATCTCCAAGCCGTGCAGTGAATGAAGAAACAGATGGCACTGCAGATGAAAAGGACAAAGAAGCCACTGATAGTAGGCTACACAAAGAAACCTCATCGAGTGACCAAAATCCTGTACTAGTCAGTGCTTCGGAACAGGACCAAATATCCGAGCAAGAAAAAGAGAACGGTGAGGATTCAGCAACAGACTGTGACTCATTAGCTACATCATCAGTCAGCAACCGTTTTACAGCCCTGTCGGAGGAGCAACACTCACAGGACAGCATCCAATGTGATAAAATGTCCGACATGGAACTGGAAGAAGAGGACGACACAGTACTGGTCGATAAAATGCAAAAAGTTGCCTTGAATGAAGCTTTTATAGAAGACTCGGACGCTTTGGATCAAGACATGGAGAGTGAAAATGAAATGCTGGAGGCCAAAGAATATACAGTAACAAACCAAGACCCGGAGCTGGCCTTCAACACGCTGGCTGCCAGGACAGTTCCAGAGAAACAGGAGTGTTCAGTCCAGTCGTGTCTTTTTCAGTTCACAGAAGTGGAAACTCTTACGCAGAATAATAGTTTGCTATGTGTCACCTGCACTAAACAGCAGCTGGGGGGAAATAAAGTTGAAGGTACAAACAAATACTCTTTGTTACAAAAACATCCAATAATGTTTTAGAATGGAATGGTTTTCCATTTTAGAATCATGGTAGTAATATGTCTCTATTTGTGGTGTGATTAGGATCCAAGAAGAATGTCTACACTGATGCCTTGAAGCAGATGCTAATTTCTTCTCCTCCGGCTGTCCTTACACTTCATTTGAAAAGATTTCAGCAGGTAAAAAAAAATGTTTCTATGTTTTTATTTGTTATGTAGTTTCTGCAAAGCTACTGTTTTTAAACTTGTATTTTAAAAAAAAACATTGATAAAACTGCTACAATGTTTTATTTTGTTTTCTTCTTTTCGTATTTTTCCTCCAGAATGGTTACAGTATTTGTAAAGTAAACAGACATGTTCACTTTCCGCTGGTTCTGGACCTCGCTCCTTATTGTGCAGCTAAATGCAAGGTCAATGTAGGGAACATTTGCTAAGATCTCATTCTTATTCAAACTAACAAGCTTTTGTTAAATAATATATACTTTTCTTTTTCCTCAGAATATTTCAGAGGGAGACACTCAGATTTCGTACAGTTTATATGGCATCGTCGAGCACAGTGGAACAATGAGATCTGGTCATTACACAGCCTATGTAAAAGTTCGTCCTGAGCATTCTAAACCCTCGTCTAATGGACTTGCTAAAGAAGGTAGGTGTGCTTAATTAATAGGGGAAAATTTATTTTAAAAAAAATAATAAAATTTGTCACCACCATCAACTCTTAATGTTCCCACAGGAGATGCAGAGCCCCTCAGAGGGTCCTGGTTCTATATCAGTGACACAAGTGTTCAACCTGTGAGCGAAAGTAAAGTCCTGAGCTGCCAAGCCTACCTCCTCTTCTACGAAAGAATCTTCTAACTGTATTTGTGCCAATAAACTCAGGAAAAAAAAGGATTAACCATCATGCTGCTTTAGCTTAAGAGCACAAGCAATGTCAATCAGGACTTCAGTATAATTGTAAAGAATTTGCAGACAGACATTTAATAATTTTGTCATTTACTTTATAGGTCTGTTATGCAATGTTTTGAGTGTTAAATACAGTATCTCCATGGACAATTATAAGCAGTTACTTTAAATTATCATTAAATCAACAAGGGGTTGGGAATTAAACATTTGGGAACAAACATCTGCAAAATGTATCAATATATGAAAATGTGTGTTTATTTTCAAATGATTTTCATGTAAATGAGTGATTAAAAATCCTATTTCTTGAATGGAGTGTGTCGGACACAGTGAGCATGCGCAGTAGGTGCTGTGAGGTTTTCCTGGTACGGTAGTCACATGACAAGAAGAGGAAAGTCCTGCCTTGGTCAGCCTGAATTTCGACCCAAAATTTTTCTGATGTCAATGTCAGTCTGCTAATATGGCAGGTTAGTGGACATCTGTTCTTTGAATAGACATTTTTAAAATGTACAGTAGTGCCGGTGTTTAAATTATTTTTCTTTTCTTTTTTCTGGACATAAAGACGATCGCATTTCTTCGAAACAATAGCTAACGGTCTGGCCTCTTAAGTTCCGCTGTTTATATAATATTTGTGTCATTTTAATAACCTAAAGGACACGTTGTTTATGGTTCCTGGTATTACGTTTCTAAACCTTTTCGTCGCGTTTCTCTACCAGGCCCAGTTGAGTAACTTGTCTAAACATGAGTCAGCATTTTTTTGATGCCGAAGTTGAAACGTTCTGTCCTGCTTGTAGTTTATTAGCTTTATAATTTGCTGCTTTGTTAAAGAGAGCACATGTACTGGTAAAGCATACAACAGCCTGGGTAATAGTTTGTTTTAAAATGAAACAAATAATTCTCTAAATGTCGAACCATATCACTATTTTTAGCATGTAAAATACATTGTAATATATGTTCACGTGTATGCACTTAATGTTAACTAAGTCTTATGCTGCTGTAAATCGTAGACCCATCATTTAAGTGACAATAGTTGGAGTTATACGTTATAAAATGCCCTTATAACCTAGACTGCTGCTGTAGTATTCTATTGTGTAAAATTGTACTAAAACAATATTTATATATATATATATATATGCTTTTCAATAATGTAAAATAGAATCCACATAAGCAATGTGTTTTTGTTAATGAATCTCCCATCCCACGAATGATTGTATAAAATCAAGAGCTTAACTATAAAGTATAACTAATGTATACAATAATGAGTCCTTTTTATCCAGATAATGTCTGCTTATTGGAAAGAAGTGCATCATAAACTTGCATTAATGCTTCTTATATGCTTTGATTTGTCTGAACAACATTAAAATTAAGTTACGTTATTTTAATGGAGTTACAGTGACACAGATTACTAACTATGAAAATGCAAATGACAATACGTTTTCTAGCATTTTTGCAGTAAAGCATGTAATTACCTTTCCAGTCCCCAAACTAAAACAGTGCACCACTAAAAAAAACATTTGCTTTCAATACAACCTTTTTGTTTCCCCAGGATGAGCTTACAAAAACCATGATGCTCCAAGCTCCTCGCATGTCAGTGTTCACCTTTCAGTCTGCGGTGCATAGCACCCATGTTCTCCAGTGTCTGAATGACCAGAGGCTGCAGGACATCTTGTGTGATGTGACGGTGATGGTGGAAGACAGGAGCTTCCGGGCTCATTGCTCTGTCCTGGCCTCGTGCAGCGAATACTTTCACAGTAGGGTTACCAGTGTCACCAGACAGAATCCAATCATCACCTTGCCCGATGAGGTCGGTGTCCTAATGTTCATGCAAATGATTTGGGGAGGAAAAGAAATCTGCTTTTTTGTGTGCATGATTGTGTTATATTAATAACAGTATCACTACTTTGCCTTACTGTTTATTATGAAATTGGATAATAAATGTTTTGTTTATATGAAAATGTAAGGCAGTTATTTCAAAGCAGGTGTGTAACACCCTTGTCGAAATGGATACCCAGTACTGCCTTTAGGCTGGACAAGTTTCATTGTCATATGTTACAGTTGCATGACTCGTGGCTCAACAATTTTCTGCTTTTCCTTTCTCCACAGGTGACTGTGGAGGGGTTTGAACCTTTGCTTCAATTTGCCTACACATCAAAGCTGCTTTTCACCAAAGAAAACATTCACGCTATTCAAACCAGTGCTGAGATTTTAGGATTTCACAACTTGGAGTCAGCTTGCTTTGATTTCCTCATTCCAAAGTTTTCTGAGGGTAAAAGAGCCTCACAGGAGGTCAGGCATAAAGTCTGCTGTCAGAGCTGGGTGCACGGTGCCAGTTTTGGCCCTAGTGTGAGAAGTAGCCATGCAGAATCATTTGACTCACACAGCTCAGTGCCTTCAGGAGGTGATGAGCAAACAGACTTCCCATCGCAGTGCCATCAGAGTACACAGGGTCAGACAAATAGTGGGGAGGATTCGTTTTGTTTTGAGAACTGTGGGACACAAATGGCATCCTTATCTCTAGAGTTAGCAGCAAACGGTGTGTGCCCCATGTTGTCTCTGCCATGCTCAGGCTCTGACAAGACAGATCAGTCTCCTCATTTTTGTGAAAAAGACATTTTACAGATTGGAGATGTGTGTAATCAAAGTGAGCTGAGTTTGGCAAGCTGCAACTTACAGTGTGAGCTGTCAACACCAGGTGATGCGAATCTACCAGAAATCACTGAGCCAGCAAGTGGAGATAATAAAGAGGCCATTGAGAGGCTTGGTGCTGTAGCTGGTAGTAACTCAGGCTCATGTCCTCTAAAGACATCAGGGGCAGATTGCTGTAGTTCAGTATTAGACCAGAGTGTGGGTTGCCCTGTACAGGAAACTGCAGGTGATCTAACAGATCCAACCCTTACTGATTTAGAGCATGAGGAGCGGAGCCGTGTGGAGAGAGAAGTAGCTGAACATTTGGCCAAGGGTTTTTGGTCTGACCTTTGCACATCTCAGGCTCCACCACAGTCTCTTGATGCTGTGACCCAAAACAATTTGGCAAAAGCATCTGACTTCCACTGGCTTAAACAGCTGGACCTGAGTTCCAGTGTAGGAGACTGCCCCTTCTTCAGGGACATCGGGACAGGCGATGACCCTGGTACACACACTGACGGCTTGTCCCAAGCAGAGAAGAGTCCTTGCTTGTCTTCCTCACTAAACTCTGGTGATGAATCAGAAATGGACACAGATGGGGAGACTGAGGCCACCACCAAAAGAGCAGCGGAGGTCATTTTGAAACACAATCTCTCTTTGTTTAATGAACATTAATTAAATCAAATAAATCCTAACATGTAAACCTCCTTTATTCAGATTCAGCTCCCGTTTCCAGTAAAGCAGATCTCAGAGATGAGTAGAAGTGCTTTCCAGCAGCTTATGAGGGACCATCGCCTGACGCCAGATCAGCTTGAGTTTGTCCACGATGTCCGTCGGAGAAGCAAGAACCGTGTGGCTGCACAGCGCTGTCGAAAAAGGAAACTTGACGGCATACAACAACTAGAATGTGAAATAAAAAAATTAGTAAGTTGACTTTTATTTGTTCAGCATTCTCACAATGTCAGCAGACTTGATAGTCCTTCAGTAGTTATTAGTACTTTGGAAGATCGTAAATACATTGAAACAGCCAGTGTTTTTACATATATGCATAAATAAGTGGTTGGTTTCTCTTCGTCTTTGGTCACAACACAAGTTTTCAGGTACAACATCTGTATTATGGTTCATTTGTGAACCTCCTTGTTTGTTTCTTGACTTACAAGTTTTTTTTCAAATGTAAGTGTTCTGAAGAAAAGTATCAGTGAAGTCTGCAGCCAGTAGAAGTTTTATCATTTGTCAGTGATGTGATGGTTGTTAAGCTTTACTTGTAAAGGATCAATGAGTTCTAGTTAAATAATTCTGCATAAAAATATTAAAACAAGAAAAGGTAAAGTCATATTTATGTATTTGCTTATTTCCATGACTGAAATGTCATGTTTGTTACATTGTTAAGGTAAAATATACATAGGATTGTTTTTATTGATCAGTGGAAAGCTAAACTTTTACATGTTGTGATTGTTTTCATGCATTTATATTCAGAAATTCAGATAAAAAAATAGAGTAAGGTCATCACAATGAGCAAAATATATGGAATTGCATGAGTATTAATCCTGAAGGAAAATGTTATTGTTGCTGAAATTATAAATACATACTCACAATGCAAATCATGATAAAGGAGTCCCTTTTTTGACACAATAGTCAGTTTTCACAAATCTACCGAGCTGTAGGATTACAAAATAATCACGATTATAGTTAAATCATGCTACAGAATATAATAGAAAAATCCAGTAATTTTAAGAACAAACAAGATGCGCAGCTATGATGAGTGGACAAAGTGAGTGATCTTACTGTTGCTTTCTCCACAGAAAAGTGAAAGAGAGCGGCTGCTTCAGGAGCACAACAAGTTGCAGGAAAACCTGAAAGAGATGCAGCAGAACCTGTGTGGTCTATATAAAAGTGTCAACATGGAGTGCGACTCCAATCAGGACCACTTGCAACGCCTTGCCAAGCTCTCTTCACCAGACTTTCCCATCACTTGCCACAAATTTGTGGAAACAAAAGAGTCGCAGATTGCCGTAGAGATGGTGAGTTCCACTTCAGAGTGTGATCCAAGTGTGCAACCTTCAGACTCGTTACAAACTGGTGAACTGTTGGCCAAGACAGAGGAAGCAGGTTGTCCTGTTTCTGCTTCTGTGCTCAGTGCCTGTTTGGACATGACCAACAGTTTGTAAAGTGATTCAGTTTTTCAATAGTTTTTTAAAACATCTAGGACTTCAACACAAACGGTTTAACAGTCATTTTATATTAGTATGCTGTTTTTGGAAAGATTTGCTTTTTGTTGTGCATTTCTTTGCTTTTTTTTTTTTTTGTATGACGGTGTTTTGAATTTACTCATAAATGTTGCTGAATTTCCTTTGCTGCGTAGCTAAAGTAAACAAAACTTAAAAACTTTGAAAGTGCAGGCACTTTTTAGGCTTTTTTCTAAAGGTTTTCAGTCACAAATTAGGATTATAGAATTAATCTTAAGAAAAAAATTGTCAATCTCAGGTAATGAAAATGCATTTTAAATCTTATATCTTTCATGCCCATCATATGCACAGAAGACTTTCTTTTCTTTTGTCTTTACTAATAAATGTATCAGCAATCTTACTGAAATTATCATTTGAACCACATTGCTTTTTATTTAAAATTAACTTTTTAGTAATGTTTTTGCTGGTTATGTAACTTTTCAAAAACATTAATTGAATGCATGTTATAGTTTAAATGGTTCACTGTCAGCTTCCCATATCATTGAAGAATGACTCCAGAGAGTGTTAAAATGACCCATAACAAGTTGTATTATTTGTTTTAAATGTGCCTTATGTTTTAGTGTATGATCAGTTCAAAAAGACAGTTAATGTTTGTTTTATCTGCGTCTCAAGCACTGTTGCACATTAACCCAGAGCTAATGTTAGTCATTTCTTACATTTAGGTCTGTCTGCATGTTCAAGCTTTTTTTTTTATATAAAATGATTTTATAATTACTGACTTAAATAAAAATTTTATAACTATTAAGTTTTTTTTATGCTAACTCCCAAATGTTGGGAATTTGTCAACATTATATTTTCAGATTTTGGCCAGTAGATGGAAGTACAGCTCAACCTCTGCTGTAGTATGCACTTGTGCTGCAAAAGAATAATAATTTATCACATTAAAAAAAAATCTAAAACTTAAAACAACAAGTAAGCTGTGCAATAGAGCTCTGTTTGGCAAATCAAAAGTTGACTCATCAGTGTTTGTCCTATCTGCTGAATCATGGCCAAAAAGTATTTTTGCAAAATACACTTCTTTTAGAGAAAAGTTCATTTTTGATTGTTTAGGTAAAATTTTGTCATTTAAAATACCCCAAAAAAAAAAGTTTTGAATTAAAAATGTAAGATATTTTGTTAACATTTCAAAATTTTAACCCAAAGTGGGGTTTTTTTGTGTCACAATTAACACTTCTTTTCATCATCAAATACAATTTGATTTATGCCTAATTCCTAGGCATAAAATATATATATACATATATATATATATATATATATTTTTTTTTTTTCTTACATTAAGATTCTAATGTAAAATCAAAAAATAGCTGGGCCTCTTGATCAAAGATCCTTTATTTAAAACATATTGTTAGAAATGTATTTAACTAGCACTTACGGTAGTTTTATTGGTGGTTGGTTTTTTTTTTTTTTTTGTAGTTTTGTCAAAATGCTTTTGTCCTTGATATAGTTTATTTTGTATCCTTTAAAAATGTGTTTATTCATAAAAAGAAAACTCAAGGTTAAAATTCTGTCTTTGCAAAGTGGATACACGTACAAATCTGAAGCAAAGCTGAGACACTGAATCTGCATGAACTCAGAAGGATTACATAATAACAGTACCACAAAATCAAATGTGGCTCTCTTGTGCTGCTTTGACACACATCAGTAAAAACACAGTTTTCAATTAGTAAAGCTTTATAGAGCTTTACATGTATTTATGAATGTGCACTCAAAACCTAAGATGTTTCCCCACATTGGCGTCTCCTATACACAGTTTAGGTCTTGGAGCATTGTAGTGCAATAGTAAGATTATCCTGTTTTTCAAGCTAAACGGGACGCGAGACTTGATTTGAGGCGGAAACAGCTGTGCGCTATGGCAAGGTCAGAGGCCCGTAATCCGCGGCCTCATTCATGCAAGATTAAAAACCTGCTCTGAGTTCTGATTAAGAATGCAGGGTTGGAAGATTAAAGACCAGCAAACAAAATGAAAGCAGTTAAGGCCCAATCCTGGAATTCATCAGAATAGCAAAACCTTAAAACAGTCATGATGTGAGATTAATGCAAAGCCCGCTGTATCTGTCTTGATGAATCTTGTGTGTTAAAGCCTATAAATGTCCCTTTAGCCCCAAAATCTGGACAATCTTTTACGTTTACAGCATTGTTTTATTGCACCTGTCTTTCTTGCTCATTCACAAAAATAATTCCAATCAGAGTTTACTAACAGTTAGTGAAATTTGACAAAATGTTGCTTGAGTTCAAATATTTTTGTTCTAGTAAATCATTTTCTAGTCTTCATGAAGTTTTTATGTAATATTTTTATATTCTTAATTAAAATGAGAAGTATTTCCTCAGCAAGACAAGATTCCATTTTACTAAGTAGGGAGAAAAAAAAAGGAAAAGAAGAAAATCTCTAACTCTTAGACATAATTGATAATATCATGTTTAATCATGATGACTTGCAGATAGCTGTTTAAATGGTGCAGATAGAAATGCTATCATGTCTTGTTAAAGTAACTACAGGGTATTTTAAGCTCTATGGATCCAGTTTAGCCTAATGTTTGAAATAACCTGTCCAATGGGATCTGCAGATTAGTCTGATAAAATTAGCTTTTAAATAAATTTATTCAAATGTGCTACTGATTTCTGTTCTAAACCCAATAATAAAGAATTAAAGAGGTAATAGGACACAAGTATAATATGAATATTTCTCTAACATGGCTCAGAATCCTAGAGAATGACACAACGCTTCTAATAAATCCCAGAAAATGTTCTATGACCTCCTTGTCTGCTGAACTGCTGCATCCTAACTGATTACAAAGTGATGAACTTCAGTTTCAGGTTAGTGCTGAGAAGGGAGCTGTGTCCTATTGACAGGATTATATAAGTGAGGACCATAATACAGTAATCTACGAGAAAGCAGGGGACATGGTGACCCCAGCAAACTAGAACCCTGATCTGTACCAGTCAGATTAACCAGAAAACAAATTACACTCACATTTGTTGTTTTGCCTATAATTCTCCTCGTGTTACATTGGACACTAGTTGAACAATTAAAAGTGTCTGGATAAAATACTGTAGTCATACTTACATCAGAGGAGGAAACTACAAGCTGAAATCTAATTGTTAAAAGAAAATGATCCATGCAACTCAAAAAATTAATTTACCAATAAATAATCCTCTGACGTCTTAATCTAACTCATCAATATGCAAAACAATCCCATCAAATTTTTAATAAATTAGTCTACACAGTTGTTGCGTCCTTGGGCACGACACTTCACCATACTGATGGTGGTCAGAGGGTCCGGTGAGTAAACATATCCCATATCCAGATACAGTATATCTATTACAGTCTGTGTGTTTAGATGTGGGTTGTGCTGCATTTCAATCCTTAATGTGACACAAATTCCATAATAGGGACACAAAACCAGCAAAGCTCAGTTTTAGCTGTCAGATTAGCGCAAGAATCTCACTGTATTTGCGGGATTTTCTAATCTGTCCGTCACGGCTGCTAATGTTTTACATCAGCTTTGTGCAATGTGTGGTTATAATCCACTACCTTCTGAGGACGTTATGTAAAAGGCTAAGTCATGAGGGGATCAAAAACAAAGACAAAGGTGAGTCAAAATGCAAGAAGCTTCTTTTGCAAGGGCAGAATGAGTTGTTAGTTTAAAGTAAAAACCATGCATGTAGCAAATATGACAAAATATAACTGAAAATACAACGCTAAGAACACAATTGTTTTGCATTTAACAAGGAGCAAAAACTGCCTTTGATCTATTTCATGCATAAATGTGCATTTTCCTAAAAAGAGATCAACATTAAAACAAACAAAATTCAAAGATTTAATGTTGTATTCTTACATATTTTTAGTCATTCAGTAACAATTTCAACATAAAACTTTCACAAGCACATTCATAAACTTCATATTGGACAAAAAAAAAGACATAACCCATTTCATAAATAAATTCTTGAGGGAACGCTCAATCATAAACAATTTAGAAATAAATGGCAAAGAATATGTCAAAGTCTTTGTGCGATGTTATTCTGAAACGGAAAACCTGTCGAACCCACAACAGTTATTGAAGTTAATATGGCAAACATGTCTACAAATGATACAACTTACCATTATTCACCCACAGTATAATGGTAGAACAATAAAATGTCACCCATGCAACACGTTATAATGCTTTTTTTGAAAAACAAACAAACAAACAGAAAACAGCAAGGCCAAAATGGTCAAGTATCACAACTGCAATCATTTGTCATCAGAAATAAAAGAATTCTAATGTAATCTTCCAATCAAGACTAACATGTATGTGTGCTCTACATAGAATCTACTACTAAAAAAAAATATCTTTTAAAAACTTCAGTTTTGATTGTAACAATGCAGTTTTAAAGATCTAAGTTTAATCAGATTTCAAATGCTTACTGGCCCTCTGATTAGTGTAGTCCTGTAAAGACAACGACAACACAAACGTGTAGTAGGTGCAATAAAGTCTTTGAAAAAAGTCTCCCATTTATTAATACTTGTTGTGCCACTCGCACTGGCCAACACTCACCTCCTCAATGTCCAAGTTTTTCCTGGATTTGTAAATAAACTCTCCAATTGCGACAAAAACGGAGAGGACGAGTCCGGCTGCCAACACAATAAAGATTCCTCCGATGTTCTCCACACCCAAAGCACTGGCCTCCTTGCTGTCCTCTTCTGGACAGCCGTTTCCCCGCCACCATTTCTCCTTCATCATGTGTAGCTTCCCTTCTTCCTGAAGTTGCAGGATAGCAATGGTGACCTTGTCTCTGTATGGGGAACCTAGGGTATAATGCAGAAATAATGCTTATATATGGCATAATAATAATAATAATGGCAAATATTGAACATTTATTAGTTATCAGTTTCATCTGCCTTACCAATTGGAGTTCCCACACCGTAGCCCTTGGAATCTATCAAGCCTCCAATCTGTGTGAGGTTGCAGTTGCGCTGGCTGATGTACTCGATGCTGGTGGACTCCATCAGAAGAGCATAATCCGTGGTGAGGACCCTCTGAATCCCCTCTCGGTTGTTTTTCACCAAAGCTGTGTTTTTCCTGCTGCTCATAAACGCCCACATTTTCTCATATGTTGAGATCTTAGATTTCTGTGGAATCAGAATCAGACTTTGTAAACAATAAAAACCACAATCAACACAAAAAACACTCTAGTTTCAATTTGACACATATTGGCCACATGTTTTTAAACTGTTTGACCTTCTTAATTTATGGTAGCAGACTAAGTAATGGTCTTATTTGCATTCTCTCTAAGAGTCATATTCTTATTTTTATTTTTTTGTAAAACCAACAGATTACCTTAAAAAAGGTCATGGTGGAGCCATCTCTTACAGCCCCATATTCAATTTTTGTTTGTTTGGCCAAGTCGTCTGCAGAATCAATCGGTGAGTCCATTCTCTCCACAGTGAGGAAGGCAGCCAAGTTGGCAGTGTATGAGGAGATTATAATTAGTGTAAAAAACCACCATATTCCTCCAACTATCCTTGTTGAAAGAGCCTTAGGCATGAGTTCAGAGCCTGTTGGGTATCAAGATGAGTTAATTACTCATTCTCAATAATATGAATAATGAATCATGGACTTTTTACATAAATTATAATATATTAATATCAACTATAAGCATACCTTGCTGCATAAGGGCTCCAACTCCAAACCAGACACTGTTAATTAGAGTGAAGTTGTTTTCAACCACATCTGAGTCTGGATTACAGGGGTGAGGGTTGTACCACTCATATGGAGTAAATCTGAAAGCAAAACAAGTTACAACAATTAAAACCTAAATTAAAAATCTGGTCTTTCTTGCTGCAACTTCGTTGGTGCATGCCTGTTTTTACTGTAACATTTATAAAGGTATAATCTAAAAAAAAAAACAATCTCGCTGCTATGTGGCCAACTCTAGGGTTAGGGTTACTCTGAAAAGACTTAAAACATGGAACACTTACAAGCTACATGAGCTTCATTTCATTTTTAAAGAAGTTTACCTGGCAATGACAAACAGCACACAGCTGACACCAAGGCATGCCAGCAACACATACATCCAGATATCAGGAGAGAGCGGGTTCAGGAAGGAGAACACTCCTGGATTGGTGCCGTTAGGTTTGTGGTACAGGATGCTGATTCCCAGCGTCATGAAGGGCTTGGAAAAATCGATCACCTTTTCTCTGACATATGTGATGGTGAGAGGGGCCACAGCGAGGTCAGCCACCTGGGACAGAGCATGATCTCATCAATGACGTTGACGGTTTTCCTTCATCTTCTCGAACCATAAACTGATCAGTACTTACATGATCTATGAGTTCTCGAACCATGCCGTTCCACTCCCCCTTGTCATTCTGAGCGCCATACTTGCCATCTGACACCAGCTTTACTTCATAGGAGAAGCCCAAAATGTTGGAGAGCTCTTTGAGCAGGTCTAGGCAGTAACCCTCAAAGCGGTCATTACCATATAGTGGCTTATCGGATTTTTTATACATGACATAAGGATTTTCCTGGTATAAAACACAATAATAAATTAGTTTAGTGTATGAAGGCTGAAACATGCCTGGCCAAATGCTTGCTGATAAAAAACATACCAGAATAGTAGTGACAATAAGGGTCCTGTTTGCCATTGAGTCGGTAATATTTGTGGAAGAGTCCTTGGTGGTTTCTGTTAAATTAAGGCCCATCTGGGAGTTCCAGATACCAATCTGTAAAAATTAAAATATTCAAATAACCACACTGATAAGACATTAAACATCTATTGCCCAAGAGACTCACATATAATCAAGGACAGTGACACAAAGGGAAAAGAAACAATTACATTAGAATAATAAACAAGAATGAGAGAGCCATAAAAGGAGAAAAGGGGAAGGAAACAAAGCACGTCTTATAAAACTTGAAACAACACGGCCAGTGTAGAAACATCAAGCATTTTTTTTCCACCCATGAATCTTTTTTTTTATACAAAGGGAAGACATCACAAATAGGTAAATTAATGAGGATTAATCGTCTATTCGTCTGCCCAGGCAGTTTAAATACAGACCTTTTTCCACACTTTATTCAAGCGGCTGCCCGTCATTGACTTGCAAAAACAGTGAGGAGAAAGCAATTTACTTACTGAACCCCAAGCTTAAAAAACAAGTCCAAAAACACTGACAAATTCTGACTTTTAAGCTAATCTATATAGAAAAAAATGCTCCACAGGTAACACATTGGATTCAATTTAATTTCAGCTTTTACTTTCTACTGAATTCATTTGGCTGCAATTTCTTTGCAGTGATCAAAGACTGAACGGGTAACAGGCTCCCTAATGACCTGCCAGAATGCAGAGCGGTACTGTCAGTGGGATAAAAGGAGCATAAAAAAAAGTACAAGCTTAAAAAGACAACTGTTGCTATTTGTAGGGTTGTGTCAAAACACTTCATGACATTTCTGGTGTAATTTACATCTATTATCAGGATTTTTGTATGTTTCAGCAAATTAAATTGTATATTTACAGTTTTTCTACAACTATTCTAAAAACAAAAAGGTACAATAAATAGCAGATGCCTTGTTAGTGTAAAAACATTCTCTGTCAGAAAAAGCTGTTAAGAAACAACATTCATGCAGAGCTGCACAGTGCACACAGGTCAGAGAGTTCACCTTCTCCAAGCCGTCCTCCTTCAGACTGATGACATCTAAATCAAATTCTTTCCGCAGCCCATCTGTCTTGTTTATAATTATTTGTCCTGTCAAACCGTCCCATTGTGTCTGTGACCAAGAGAGGACAGAAAACACGAGTGATGAATCGCTCAGGTTTTATTTTTAATCACAGAAAATCACTGCAGAATCAAGGAAAGGCCCAGAAAAATGAATGAAAACAGGTCCTAAATGAATAATTGATGAGTTCTTCATTAAGCACAGAACACTAACAAAGACTAACTGAATTTTAATAGATGTTTTTGCATTGGCTAGACCCCTCAATGGAAATACTAAATGTCTGGGTCTAAAATCTAGGTCATTGAGACGATGATGTAAATGGAGCCGGCAGATACGGCCTCTGACTGCTTAACTTTAAAGCAGCAAGACGGAACATTCCTCAGAGAAATTTTAAATCAGTTGATAATGAAGTGAGCTCAATAAAAAAAAAACAGGTAGGTCTGTGTAGGCTCAGAAATAAGCTACATTTCACTTTTGTCAAAAGCGCTCAGAAGTCAGTTTTTATCAGGAATGATAAATGAATGATTTCTGGATTGTGAATGAATGTAAATGTAAGTGTTTCACACTTTGTCCTGTATGAAATAATGATCTTTGGAAAGATAAGAGGCTAAATATATCAAATGTGAAATAGTGTCATACAGTTCTTTCTGATAGGGACGCTTTAATATGTATTATTGAGTTTCACAAGTTCATCTGAGGGGTACAAATCAGGTTAATCCAAAGAAACAAACTCATACAGAAACTTTGGGGTACAATCTGTAAGAATAATAATAATAATAATAATAATAATAATAATAATAATAATAATAATAATAATAAATCTAGCAAACTAAAACCCCCAATATAGAAAAAGTTGAAACATTGTGTGAAATGTCAAGAAAAGCAGAATTCAATGATTTGTAAATCTCATAAACTGATATTTTATTCACATTAAACAAGAAAATCACTTTATGGAGCAATTTCTTAGTTTCAACATTTTACATTTTGCATTGTAAAAGAAATATGAAATTTGAAAATCATTGTATTTTTTTAACTTACATGTTACTCAATGTCCCAAAGTTAGGTTTTTTAATTGGATTACTAATACTTGGTAACTTAATATTGAAAATTAAATACACACTGAACTCAAGGCTCTGTCACACTGCTACGTTTTAGACAACTTATGAAAATTGTTTTATGTCTAAACTACTAATAAAAGTTATATCCTCCTGAGACCCTGTGTCCTCCTAAGAGGACATTGAGATAGAAAAAAATGCACATGCTAACAAAGCTCAGGTCTCAGGAGGATATATTTGATCAGCTCAGATTTTTTTAATTCCATCTTCAACATAGATGTTTTTAACATTTTCATAAATTGGCATAAGTTGTGTAAAACATGCTGGGCCTTTACATAATTATTTACATCACCTTCTGAGCATAAGAAACTACAATCACAAACAAAATTGGGGATAAATGTAATCTGTATGAAATCTGAAGAGTATTGATGAAGCCCAGATTTGGGTTTCAAAGCACAGCCTCCAACATTCGACTTTAAACCTGATCACATGATGAGAACGACCTCTGACACCTGTGGGAAGTCCCAGGATAGTCTGTCAGTGCAGCTGCTCTGTGATTAGTCAGTCTTATTGCTCACAGCTGTCACATGTACTTGACCCCTAAGTCCAGATTTATTCCTGTCATTAAATCTTCTTTTTAAATCCTCACCAATCAAAAGGGTCTCTGTCCCGACCATGTGTTTGCATCTATATGTAGGACTGACTAAAAGGACGTAAGGATGGTGTCAATGGCTGAGATTTAAGAATTACACAATTAAAAAAAAAAAGAAACTATTGGCTGGATCGAATATTTATTTCAGACAAAAAGGAAAATATGACCCTTTCAAATGAATGCACCACAATAAAACTATATTTAATAGGCAGAACAGTTCACTCCTAATCTTCCCTGGATAAGATAAATGATGTTTCAAACCTCCGTGAGCTGGAGCAAAAATAGTGATCATAACTCACGGACAGTATCTGCAGAGCCTGGCCACTTAAAAAGCTCATTTATTCAGACGCTGCTCTGTGAGATTTTGGTTTGTTTGAGTCTGTCAATATTCAGTCCCCTGTTGAAGATGAAAGAAACTTCTAATTAGAGAATGCAATATAACATGAGGGCCTATTAAATTCTAATTAACACATCTCAGCAGAGACAAGAAGACGGCTCCCACAAATAAACCATGGTGATTTCTACAAGACAAACAGGATGTTTTCAAACCGCACGTTTGATGATTATGTTGTTTTGTGTCGTCTGTTGTTAGATCAATAATTCAGGCAGGAATATTTTCCAGCAGAATGGAAACGATGCAACATAATGCCTTCTGTAGTTTGGTGTTACTTAAAACAGCAGCTGCTATTTGTTCTGGTGTGATAATTAGCAGAGGAACAGAATCAACCTGTTTGGATGGAGCACAAAGGAAGAACGGGGTGAACCAATGAGCTCACATCTTTCAGCAGGTTCATGAAGCGAGATCCGAAGCGCCACGGTTTGTGTCGGTGGCACTGAAGGGAGCTGACGGTGATTTGGGAGGTGCGCTGCGAGGCCGCGGCCACCATGTAAACAGCGTCGTACATCAGAGCCGACTCCGTCTGAAAAAGAGAAACAGGGCCCATCACGATCCATCTCCAGGATCACTTATCGCACCACGCCCGCTCATGTCTGTGCACAGCGCCAACACGGCATCTCCAATCAGATGCAATCACACGGGCAACCACAATCACTCAGTGCAGTGTGGTGTGTCATTTTCAGATTGTACACACAATCAGCCTCCACGGTGGATAGAAGTCCTTTTACAGCCTTCGAAAACAGAAACATCTAAATATACATTAAAGCATGGCTTTAAACTGGCTTCCAACTGGCTCACCATGAGCCCCCACCACTCTAGAAAAGAAAATAGTAATAATATAAAAATAGATTTCAAATCATTAGGAAATTTAAAACGTACGTCTCAATGCAGCAAAATCAATTAAAAAAGTAAAAATTGATACTTGTTCTGTTACATGCTGCATGCATGCTTAATTAATATTATTTTCATAATTAATTTGTTTGAACAAGCCATGGCAAAAATAAACTCCTGTACATTGTTAAAAATATTAGATCCATACTTATTTAACAAGCAAATTCTACTAATAATTTATTTGTAAAACATCCACAGCTGCAACAAAGTGACCTACATGTAAAATAAGAGAGATTTAGAAAATAAATAAATAAATAGAATAAAACCAGTTTAAAAAAAACAATTGAAACCAATAAAATAGTAGAAAAATAAGAAAAGCGGTGTAACAATACATCCATCTGTATCAATGTATTGATTTAAATGGTTCATGATTCAGTTATAGGCAGAATACAAATATTAATCTATATCATCATCATCATATTCTCGATGTAAATTGATATATGTCCATCACAGTCGATGTGTTAGATGGACATATGATATCACATTATATCGAGCGCAGACATGTGAATTGAATCAAAATCATATTGTGACAGACTTTGTGATATCGAAAAATATCAAATCGTCATCCAAACATATGGATGTAATATCATATTGTTGATAAAGCTGGTGATTTACACTCCTAGAGAAAAACTAATTAAATCAAGTCTCAGGTCTCAGGTGGTAACTTTTATCTTGGCCAAAATGAATCAATGTTAAACTGAACAGACCAGTGGAGGGGAGTCAGAGTGAGGGTGATGGGGGGTTTAGCAGGCGAGCGGCAGCATTCTGGTCCAACTGGAGGTGTCTGATGGAGGACTGGTTGACTCTCAGGTAAAGAGTGTCACAGTAATCAAGCTGAGATGTGACAAAGGCAGGAATTATAGGTTCAACATGTTGTTTTGTAAGAAATGGTTTTCCCTTTGCCAGCTGCCTGAGATGATAAAAACTGGCCTGGACTACCGCTCCAATCTAGAAATCTAATTTAAAATCACTGTTCATTTGACAAACTGCCTGCTTTACATGCAGCGCCAGAGGGTTCAGACCAACAGGGGAAGGGTTCACAGGAACCACCACTATCCATAACATCTGTATTCTACGATAAACAAGCAGAGCTTCAAACTCACCGTCATCATTCCCTCTGTCATCCCAGTCTCCACTTTGGTGGGAGCCTGCAGTCGCTCCATGGCCCACCGCTCCAGCACAGAAGCCACTTTAGGATTGTCCACATTGAGCAGCCGAAAGCCCGTCATGTTGACCCCGCTGTAGCGGTACGGCTCCAGGTCGAGGGCGAACAGGTCCTGCACAGATCGAGGGGTGAAGAATTAATGCACATCTGCTTAAAAAGATTAGTGGCGCAGCAGGAACAAAGAGGAGCCTGAATGAACTGTGGAACAAAATAGATGGAATTCTGCCAAAGGCACTGAAAACATCTTATAAAACAAACCCCAGATGTTTGAGTTCATTTACATAAGCCTTTCCTGGAAGAATCCTCAGGTGAACACAGACATCTAAACCTGTATCAGATTAAAGCACCTAATTATGTCTTCTATGATGAGCCTATAGGTATCCATCTTTTCTGAT
The DNA here is from genome assembly GCA_031762495.1 of Anablepsoides rubrolineatus. NCBI lineage: Eukaryota > Metazoa > Chordata > Actinopteri > Cyprinodontiformes > Rivulidae > Anablepsoides > Anablepsoides rubrolineatus. Next base: position 19,152,813 of record JARVGW010000624.1, on the reverse strand, counting down.
ATATAAAGGGCAACATCATGTCAAAGATTTGCTACATATATATCGTGTTCAATAAGTTTTCTGTGGGTTTGAAAATAAAGGTGTTTTTCTTACCAGTGTGGTGAAGAAGTAGTGATAATATTCTGTCATCATTCCCATGGACAGAATCTGAATAAAATGAAGCAAAATATTTCAGAATTTCCCCTTAAATTAAAGCAAAGAAAAGAAAGAAAAAATATCACTATAAAAAAAATACAACCAGATTTAAAAGCAAATGTAGAAATAAATGCATTTTATGATTTTGCATTGTTTGCATGTTTTTTCCATTTTAAGAGTCCAATGAGTATGTCACAATTTGCTCATGTTAGCATAGTGTCTCCAGTTAATCTCCTGCAACATTCGGTCCTAAACGTGTACGTCGAGCTCAGAAAAGGCTCTGCTTGGATTTGAAAACGAAAGCAGGATTTCTGAAGGGGATAGAATTTCAATAATCTCACTCGCACCGAATGTTAAACAAGAAGCATTACAGGCAACAACAACAACAAAAGATGACCTACGAGTCTTCTCCAGTAATAAACTCCAATTATAATTAATCAAACTGCTTAACTAAAATGTCTGACCTGCTTTAGAACATCTGCTGATGTTTGGTACGAGCAGTCAAAGATGACAAAGAACTCCTTCCCTTTCTTCATCTCCTTCAGCAGCGGCCGGGCATCTTTGCTTCCTGAAGGAAGCTGTCGGATCTTGATTTTAATGCTGTATCTGGACGGAGCTTTGATCAACTCTTGCAAACGAATCAGTCCTTTAAGTCAAAGAGCAGAAGACCAACATTATTAATAATGTCAATTGTGTTGTGTCTCTCTTTTTAAAGATCTGCTTTGCTGCAGAAGTGATTGTTTTATACTGAACAGATTGATTTAATGGCATTTGTTGCAATTCATATCTACAATATAGATGTCAGATGTTACATGCAAAAACAAGAAGACTGAAATAAATTACAAAACTTTAGCCAGAACCACTAGCCAGGATTAGATAAGAAAAAGTTTATTTTATATTGTCTACAAAATGCACTGCAGATTAAAAGAAAATAAAAATATATAGAAAAAGCAGAGAAAGAGACCCTCAACTAAGAGGTTAACATGTCCTCAAACCAAGCAAACACAGGAGTAGTTGGAGAATAACTAAAGCAAAATCTTTCAGGAGGAACTTCAAGAACTGATTTTGCAAAGTAAGCTCAAAACAGCGATAATGCAACAGGAAAATCGGGCATTTCCAAAGTAGTTATGCAACTCAACAGAGAGGTTTACGAGATTTAAAAACTGTTCAGGTCAGCAGTAATGAAGGTCAGGAAAGAAGGTTAGGTCAGCAAAAAAAGGGCAGGAAAATCAAGGATGTGCATCAGGCTCTGAGTATGCTAGAAGTAACGTCTTTACGTCAAGAAAGCACAGAGAACTTTGCTAAAGATTAAAGTGTTGGAGCAGAAAGAAAGAAAGAGAAAAAAAGAGTCTGTTTTTATGTTTAAAATCAAGTCAGTAAGTTCATTCAACCTTTTAAACAAAAATTACATTATCAAATAAGAAAACAACATTTCAACCTACTTGACAAGAATTATTCTGAATGTCAAAAAGAAAAAAAACAGCTTCAAGGTTATTTAAAACACTTCAGAAGCCTGGATTGTAACAAAAGCACAATGGCTGCAGAAAATAAAAAAAATGGTTGTAACACAGTCCAGACTTGAAAGAGCAACATGACATGAATCAGAAAGATTTGTGTGAAAACAAAGATGCTGTGAAAGGGACAGATGTGGCTCCGCACCAAAAAGCTCCAGCGTTTTCAACTGGGTGTCTGACAGAAAACATGAAGCTTCCAAAAGTTTCAATAAAAAGAAAAAGCTTGAAAACAGTTCTGAAGCAGAGATTTTATGTTTGCTTTCTGTCTGATATTAATGAGTCTTTATGCATGAAGTTACCATTTTTTCCACGTGCATGTGTTGGTTTTCTTTTCTACATTAAAGCAGGGGGGAAAAAACAGAAAATCAACATTCAAAACATTTAGGCTATTGAGTAATCAGTTTTTATGCAATTGAATTCATTTTGAAAATAACACATCTAATCTAAGAGGTTTTATTGTGGCCTACATTAGATTAGGCTGCTAGTAATTTATTAGTTTATTTTAATTGGACAGTGCACAACAGCATTACTCTCAGAAGAGAGAAAATAAACTGTGCCAAAATATCCACTGGTTATTTTCCATCTGAAGTCCAGGGCAAGCAAACATAAAAGCAATAAAATTCAAAAACAAATAAAACCATAAAAAAACAATTAAAATCACTACTTTCTCATTTATTTTTTAAATGTTATTTAAAATATGATGCAATTATAGATAAAAAAACATTAAAATGTTCAACAAGCAGTCGGCAACTATTGATAATTAGATCTTTCCAGTATCCACAATAGAACAGGAAGCTGGTTAACACACACAAGTTTTGTTGTATTGTATTTAATACTGGTGTCATGTTAAAATTAAGCATAATATTGTGAAAATATGAGAAAGTAACTGAAAGACAAATTAAAACATGTAGCTGCATTAGCAGGCTAATATTACCTTTAAACAACTAGCCCATCACACTTTGGAAATTGCAATGCAATATATGTAATTAAAAGTAGACCGACATTAAAAATAAAACTTTTTTATCGCTATATTTATTTAGTTGTTGAAAGGATGTACCGGAAGTATTTGTTTATTGTATTGACGTTAGCTTGACTAATTTTATGTTGTAGTTTCAAACAATGACCACAAGAGGGCAGCAAAAATCTCCAAACATAAATACTGTTATCACTTTCAAAGGTTGAAGAGAAGTTCGTTTTAAACCGACTTGTAATTTGTACTTGTGTTTAGTTTTTATACAAAAAAACATTTTTAAAATTAAAATTGTTTTTTCTTACTAATGAAAGTACGGAATTATATCTACACCCTGGCTTCTTATTAAGCTGTAGCATAATGCTACACTAGTAATTGTGATTGTATTTTTGTTGTTTGTTTTACTATGAGCAAATATCACCTAAATAAACCCACGAAACATAGTGATTATTTTAGTTGGTGTGATTTTTCTTTTATTATTAACAGATTTTTAATTTGTCTGAAATAAAACCGTCATGTTTAAATTTTGACAAATAGTTGCACTTACTACAAGTGGCCACAAGAAGGCAGTAAATATACTCAATCGCCGTTGTTCTGCTTTCGTTACATGCCGCGATTACATAAATATCAATGCTACTTTGCTAACTTGTTTACTCAAAATTAAAACACCACAAACGTGGTAAAAAAAAAATATATGCAGATACCCTTAAACGGAAGTACATTAGCTTACGTTATTGTGACACTAATAAAGCTGTTTCAGATGATAGAAAGACACGATTTTTTTTTAATATTATTATTATTTTTTATTTTTTTTGCTATTTAGAAAAATCTATTATACCTTAATTTACATATTTGTGCATGAATGAACTTACCAACGTTTACAAATCGTTTTTCTCCCAAGGTTTACAAAGTTTCAAACACATTTTAAAACCTTCATGTAAAATAATAGGTGCTCTGCCCTCTAGTGGTCATACGAGAAATTGCAAGAAGTAATTAATCAAGTTGGATGGATTAAAAGAAACTTCAAGATGTTTCCGGTAAAGACCTTTCAAAATAAAACATTTACCCCGGTCGTAACAAAGGCAATCATTTATTTTACGCCTAAAACGGATAAGGGGTGGTGTCTGTCTCTTTGTAGACTAATCATTTTTAAATTAACCATCCACTTATGCCGAACTCAGATAGCTTTATGTTGAAATAGAAAAACTCTGGATGAATTTTAAAAGTGCTGCTAACAATCTGAGGCCATTCATTCACTGTACTTCAAGGGCAGATGTGGTGCGAAAACGAGTCACGTGACTGACCTACATTAGATTGTCTGTGCAGGTAAACAAAGATTGTAGACTTGAACAAGCGTAGAATCCCTGAGACTAAATTTAGAGGAATAAACAAGAAAAGAGAAATACTGAGTGAGACCATTCTCAAGAATAAATGGTGGAGCACCTTAAAGACAGAGCTCAGCATTCAAACACAGCTTTTGCATTCCTGCTGGTAAGTTTAATGTTTGACCTTTCACTCACTTTAGCTGTTTCTGTTGGCATCTGGTCACAAATTTTGTTTAAAATTTAGAATTTGAGGACACAATTAATCATCAAATTAACAAAATATTTATACTGTGTGGTTGCAAATGTTTATTTTTGATTACATTTTCCAATTAATTCAATTGTCCATAAGTTATTTTGCTGACATAAGCACACACAGACATAACCAAACCTTTTGGCAGTGGCAGACAATAAACCTAACTTTATTACAAACATGTAGGGATTTTTAACATATAAAAGGTATGCATGGTTCATCCTGCCAACAACAGTTTTTAAAGCATATTGACTCACCGGTTGCATCTTCGTAAACCACAGTGACGGCTTTCCACTTGTAGAACTGCACTATGTCCAACACAGCTCTGCTTATCAAGGCATATTCAGGATGGAGGTTAATGTAGAAGCTGTCTTTGTTGTCCACTGAGGGGTGTTTCCAGCGTGTCTGGATGTGAGGGACTTCCAGGGCATTACAAATAGACTGCACTGCACTGACAGAGGAGCTGTGAGAGGGCCCAAACACAGCCCCCACTCCCAGTGCTAACTGGTCACATGCTGGAGGAAAGAAACAGAAAAACACATCTTACCTTTTTTTATTAACCCTCCAAAATGAATATTGACATTAAATCATTTTTACCTCTTCTGGAGGCTTCAAAACTGTCAAATAGATTTATTCTCTGGATGTCATAGGTCAGCGTGGTGTTTGGCATTAAGGTCCGGTTCCTGTTTATGTTGGTCACAGCAAATTTAAAGGCCAATTCTTCAACACTAATAGGCTCATTTTCAAGAGTTTCAAAAATGCCACCTGTAAGAAAAAAGAGAAGCATTAGGGGGATTGCATACTAAACAAAACACATAATTTAGTTTTAGGAGAATCTCAGATGAGTCGAAGCTACAAACTGAGAATAAGTGCTTTACATACTATGTAATGCTTAAAAAGGAACCTGCTCCAAATAGCAGACTTTAGTCTCATTCAGCACAATAATTCACCTTCTTTGACTTGAGTTACATCACCTGATTCTCACAGCCGACACAAAAGCTTTCACCAAAGAGTAAAAAGGTTGAATGAAGCAGACATGCTGCCTGGTAATTTCATTATCCTGCAGCTGCACGAGTAAAACATCTTGAAGGTAATTCATCCAGGAATAAATGACAGTGGATCGTCCTGAACCCGACCTTCACTAAACTCATTATGAAATAAAATTCTAGTACTGTTAGATGTGAAAGTTAAGTGAAAGACCTTCTGGTACAAAACCCAAAAACATACTTAACTTCCTAAATACTTCTGTTGTGTCGTCACAAAACATCACATTGTTTCTGATCTACACAATTTTCTGTCTCATTATCCTTTCTTACATATTCCAAAATTAATGTGCCGTCGTGCACACAGGCAAATGTCCTGTGGACATATTTCAGTGACTCATGCTTATAAATAGTGTTGTTGTTTTCAGTTGTTTTAAACCTGCATTGTGACTGAAATGATCTCACAACCAATCAGCTTGATGCACAGGTTTGAAGGAGTCGTTATTGACTCATTATATATTATTTAGGAGATGTGCACATACAGCTCAGCATTAACTTTATAAACTTTATAGCTTGTCTTGTTTACCTGACAAAAAATGGCATCAATAACTTTTGTTCTGAGCCATTTGATTACAAAAGTTGTTTTAGTTTGTATCTTCTAAGTCACTTTAGGAAAACACTATATATAACACTAAATCTACAACTTTACTCTCAACTCCTTCAGTCTAAAAACATAAACATTGGACACTACTGTTGCAGACCTTTCTTTAAACTTTTCACATTTTGAATTCCATGATAGAATAAAAATCTTTAAATGTTAATTCTAGGGCTACACGATATATCTGCTTTAATATCTGTATCGGTCCGATATATAAAACTTGGTCGATATTAATGTGCGATATTGATTTCCCATTTTTTAGCTGTATGTTTTTGAATGGAGATGGTTGGTTGAGCAGCATCTGTTTGATTGACAGTAATATTGACACTCCGTAGACAGAAGTAGGGAGTCATGTCAGAGGTCTGGTTGTTTATTTACAGTATCAAAAAACGACCCAAGTGTGTTTGTGCCTATATGTATAATATAATTTGTTTGTTTGTGTAATATCGGTAAATATCGGTTAACAGCCATAACAGCAATAATTATATCGGATATCAATATCCGCTGAAATATATCGCTGCATCCCTAATTAATTCAATATTTTAAAGCTGTTGATGACATCATGATAAGTATGTGAGTTACATTAATCTAAAAGGACATATTCAAATTATTCAACAACCACCTGGATGGTGAGCTTTATTTCTTTTTAAATTTAACACATGATTGTGCTTTATGTGGCCGTTTAATTTATGCGTGTTAGTTTATGACTCTGCCCCTCGCAGTGCAGCAAACAGAAAATACAGACTTTTAAGCCAATAACAACTTGTGTATTTATCTTTGGGTGGCTTTTAATCATTTCTGATTAACAAGAAATACCAGAAATGGAGTCTTGTTACATTGTATTGCTAAAACTGTTTATTTATCCAACTATTTAAAGACTGATTAGATCATTATCTGAAAAGAATTCAACACATTTAGGCCTATACATTCATCCATTATTTTTCTTGTACTCCCTTTTTATTTTCCCATCTCCTGCAGTCATTGTGCAAGAGGCGGGGTCCATAACAGGGCTTCAAAGAGACAATCACACAAAAGGACAACTGAAAGTTACCAACTAACCTAACAAACCAGAGTACCCAGAGATAATCCACACATGCATGTGTTATATTTTCTACCAGTGTAGAAATGTTTTATTTACAATTTAATTAAGACATTTCAACAACAGAAGACTTGTCCATCCAACCGTACATGTTGGAGCCAGAGTCTGACCCAGAACCAGACTCTGACCCAGAACTAGAGTCTGTCCCAGAACCAGAGGAGAATTAAGATGAGGAAATTTAATAGTTGGTAAATTCAGACCTAATTTGGCAATTATCTGTAATGGATACAGATAATTTGACGTAATAGTTCAGGAAAAATCATAGAAAATAGAGAAAACTGAAAGGGTTGAAAAATATGACCCAAACAGAATATAAAGATAGCACCGGGAGAGACTAAATTCAACTTTTCTGCCTCCTAGAGCCTCCAAGTACACAACAAAATGTATTTAACAGGTAAAAAAAAGGAGACATGTCCCCTTTAATCTGCCCTGCTGCCCCAAAACACAAGTGATCTGCTGAAGAGGGTATTATGGAGACTGTATATAACTCCACCCTAGCAGAAATGCTACAGAAAATATTTAGCAATAAAACATAAAAACATAAGGATTAAGGTGGAAACAACTGAATTGTCACCACATGTGACTTTCTAAACCCTACATGTAAATATGTCAGCTGTTGGACATTAAAGGTTAAACACTAGTGTACAACTTGACAGATTTTTTAAACCTAAAACCAATGCAATAAGTGCTTTCCAAGTTTGTCATATTTGCATGAACATAACTGCCTAAAGGAAGCATTTTAAACTCATTATACACATGTTTATATTAACAATGAACACAAATGGAAAAATATGCAATTATGATGTTGCTGGAGTTTCTAAATGACCTTACTTCAACAGCGAGGGTACAGATGGCAATAGGTCATCGCACTCTCTAACAACCTTTGAAAAACTGCCTGTGAAATTGTCATTGATTTTGGAAGAAGAGAAGTCCTTTAAAAAGCTCCCCTTGAGACCCTGATTGTGAATGACCTTTTTCTTTGGTGGAGGATAGCCTCAACCCCCCAAACTGAGAGAGCCTTGTCTGCACTCCCTGGTCACTAAAAGCATGCTTGAAAGTGCCAATCCTAATTATGGTTAGCCAGTCACAACGAGCAGCTGCTTGGACCTGTTAAACTCCTTCATTCTGTCCACTGAAAAGTACAGTTCTTACAAACACGTCACTCTCTAAATATACTGGAGGATGTTCCATTGTACAGGGTGCTTCTGATATAAAATAGGAAACAAGTCTATTTTTGACCATCTGGACCAGTTTGTTTGCTAAACTTGCCAAAACTGAAGCCTTATTAGGAGTCCAGAAACTAATCAACCCAAATGGCAGCAGCACAGCACGTTTTCCCCAATACTTCAGCAACACTTTTAAAAATAGTTAATCTTGTTTTTGCAAGAACTAGAAATAGCTGCTGCCATTTAGATTTTTGGTAGCAAATTTTGTTAGGAAAATCAAACAAAATAAAAAAAAAATCAAGCAATAAGATTAAAATTAAATATTTATGAAAGCCTTCATATGAAGTATTCTGGCCAATACGGTCAGGAAAACAACAATTTTCATTTCCTCTTTGTAGTGAAGACATACTCAGACAGGGAATATATCATTTCCCTTCATTTGCTCTTGAGAAAATGATTTTGACATATTTTATTTGTTTATTTTTGCATTGAATAGAAAGGCTGCCAGCTAGAGTGATGGACCAGGAAGTCAACATAGTTCCAAATCAGCAAAACATGTGGCCATATTTCTCCTTTTTTAAAATAAATAACTCATTCCAGTAGCTCCGCTTCAATCGCCTATTATTTTAACTCCTAACCAAAACACTGCAACAGTTTTTTTATATTTGCATGTTAAAAATTGAGTCAGGCTTTTTTCTATTACAAGACTCATAAACATTATGTCAGCATCATCACAAAACTAATTAATCTCTTCTCTGCCTCGGGCTTTCAAAACTGTGGTCCAATCAGGCTGAGTAAAAACAGTTCACAGACATATTTTATGATTGCTTCTGGATTCTGTACAAAATTTGTTTCCTAAGACATTTTAAAATTTCAAAAAGCATTTATTCAACTTAATGCAATATAAAATTTAAGACCTAGCATTGGATAAAAAATGCATATATAAAAGGACAAATAGTTCTACTGACGTGATGTTAAGGCAGAAAAATAAACAATTTATTATGACTGGAGTGAAGCTATTGGTTCAATAATTATGTATGAAATGTAGATGTGCAGAATGAAGAGATGCAATGAGCCTTTCTGACCCAATTTAAGAGGAATTTGCAAAAAGAAGCACTCCGACAGCCTGGCCTTTTTGAGGTCACACTGTCGTGTCACAAAAATCAAGATATTTACAACTTCTGCTTATTTCAAAATGATTTCTGACTGATATTTGAGCCATTATCAGCGCAGACAGGGAATAAACATCTAGTTCACACCCTTCCATTCAGGGCTGTTTCCACACAAACAAACAGAGAAACAAGAAGGTCAAAGCTGCCAAAAATGATTTATAAAGAATAAATCATCCTTGGCAGCTCTGACAGATTTTAAAATTGTTGGTTTTTGGTAAAACATTAAAGAGCAAAGCTAAATACTTGCCTCTTCAGCAAATCTTTATAAAAAAAGCTTTCAAATAGGAATCCTCAAAAATAAATACACATAAATAAACTTCTAAATTTGGTCACTAAGCATTATTTTCTTGTTTGAACTAGTTTACTCTTTAGTGATTCAACATTATCATTAATGTTAAAGAGAAATTACAGCTTGTGTTACTAATAATTACATTTCTGTGTTATCTTTAGGATCACTGCACTTTCATTTCTGTCTTAATGAGGCGAATGATGCTGTGGGGTGATTTGTGCCAGCAGGTCATAAAACAAAAGATTCTGCTCGTGCTGCAGGAAGACGCTGATAACCTTTAGGCTGTTATGGTTCTGGTCAGGCTGTGCTTTGTATAGACCTCTGTTCCTTTACTCAAAGAGTTATTTGTATATAGTTTTATAGACCTATGAGTTAACCTAAAAAATGTTGACTTGAGATTGTGATATTAACGTCATGTAACTCTGTGACTTTAAGCTATCACATGAAGGGAAGTATTTTAAGGCAGAGGAACACAATGACGTAGTGTTGTCTTTTTTTCCTCCCTCCCACCACTGAGCACTCCCACCCCCTCCACAGCACCACCACCACTCCAACCTGGGCCTGTGCCAGGCTGTGAATGAATGAGAAGGTCCTAAACAGTTTACTATGCTCGTTTGATGTGGAGCACTGAGGTTTCTCTGTGTACAAGCTGACTGCTTGCAGCCACAAAACAACATACATAAACTGTTTAGAAATATCACAATTATCAAATGAATGTATTGGTTACTTTACTTTATATTTCACCTAAAAGTAGGAGAAACTAGTCACTCTATAGACCTCTATTTAAATTAAAACCAAAAGTGACAGAAACCTGTATTTAATGAACAGGAAAAAAATAGAGTCGAAGTCACAAGCTGTTACTTCTGCTCTCCCTAGTGATGAGATTTAGCTGCTGCCTAAGTACCATATTTGGGGAAGAGACTTTCTGCATAAAGAAGATTAGTGTTAGTTGTTTAAGGGCTCGGGGGAGAAGATTTACCATTATTACCAACCCCAGTGAAAAGAGTGAAAGCCAGGCACAATCTAATACCAGCACTTGCCAAGATCAGAAAATGTTAATTGAGCCAAGCCATACACCATATGGGAGAGAAGAGGATGTGTGGGGGTCATGGAGAGAATGACAAAGATTAGTTGACCTTGGAGAGTGATAGATGATTGAGAGAGATTAACAATATGGAGCTCCGATGAGAGCTGGTGATGGAGGGAGGTGGCACTGGCCTAATAGCCTTCATAGTTATACAACAACACTTTTATAGAGCAATAAAGTGTTTAGAAGTAAAAGAAATTCAGAAATGTTCTGAGGCACCATGAGCGTTAAGTGGAACAGGGAGTCCTGGGGCATAAATTTTGAAAAGCCATTTTGGTGATGCAATCGTCTAATTTGTGAAAGAAACAAAGGGAAAAGAAAGTTTAAATGTGCTTGCAGACATCAGCTCATTGTTATAAAATTGCCTTTGAGATCAAGTGTGAATAATGGTGCAATTTATAGCTAAAGAGATTTGTTTCTCTACTCATAAAACTTTATTGGACCTGTGCCCACTGCCCACTATTTATCATTTAGCACAGTATTTGTTTCATCGCTAGTGTGTGCCAAAAATGTTATTTTGGCAAAATGACATCTTTTTGGATGGAACTGTTGTCAAAACTTATTCATCTATTTCCTCTGTGGTCTGTTCTGTCAACATGGAAGGAAAAAAAAAACTGAAAGAAAAACTTGGGCATGGGCTGACTAAAGTGGATTAACACGACTTGGATTTAAAAGAGAGATAAAAAAATATATAGTTTCATTTGAGCAAACCACAACTGAGATAATCCAGTAATAATATTTAAAAATCATGCACTATAGTGGACATCAGTAATAATAAATACTATTTAAAACACTGAATTGTACTAAAGGAGGTTTTGCTTTATTAATTCATTGTTAATTCCATCAACATAAATTGGAAAATGACTTTATTTTAGGAAAACCAATTACACTTCCCAATGTGAAGTATTGATTTCACTATTCTCACTGCAGGAAAAAACAACATTTTGACAGTAAATTGTAAGTCATAGTAGTAATATACTGCTTTTAACTTACCTGCAAGAACACTGTAAGTTAAAAAGAGATAATTGTGCATTTATCTGCACACATATTCATCATGATAACAACACAAAATATCCTGGTTTTTTAGACTTTTAATTTAAAGATCTAAAATAAACACAGAAATAACAGGGGGTCATTTGCTCAGATAATAAAACTGATAATGTGTGCACAGCAAAGACAATGTGAAAAATCTGACACTTTTACAACTTACCAAGTCTCAGGACCTGCTGCAAACTGAGCCAAAACTCTCCCATAAAGTACACCAGTGAAAACAACAGTCCCTTCCTTTTCACCATGGTCAGTCCTCCAAAGTCAAATCTAACATTGAGATTAAAGTTTGTTTGTTTTTTTCCTCAGTGATTCATGCTGATACCTTGCCAGTTCTTGTATCCTTAGCAAAAATAAAACGGGATCCGACCCACATCCATCCCTCACACATTGTGTTGAGGCAAACAAATCAAAAACAAAACAAAAAATCCACTTGGAGTTGCCCCTTATTGAAAGACCACCTGCTTTTCCATTCTAAGATCCTTTAAATGTCTGTAGTCTTTTGCTTCCCATATTTATTCTCTTGACATCTTTCTTATCATGTTTTCCCAGTGCACACTTGAATTGTAAGCTGAAACTGAGGAGGAGGACTGTGCGCTGTGCTCCTTCTGTCAATTATGCAAGAACAGAAAAACCCTCTCTGTTTACTGCTTTCAAAATAAAAGCTGGGAAGCTGATAGTGAAACAAGAAAGACACATCAACTACATGTTTAAATCAGAGTAAAACATTTTCTATGCATTTTTTGTCAATCAAAAATCCCAAAATAGTAAAAAGAAATTTGCTGTAGTACAAAAACGTTGGTTGCATTGTTTTTCTGTAAGTTAAAATTTATTCTTGCCATATTTTATGTTATTGTGGAGGCACAAAATGTTATTTAACTGTGGTTATACCCCAATCAGAAGTTTAATTACACCTATGTTTGTTGACTTCTGACTGATATTGATTATGTACATATAACCAAGTAGATGACTTGTAGTTTGTTTACTCAAGGCTTTAATCATGTTGGAATGTCAAATATAAGATAACCTTTTGGCATCTACTGGTCCTCACTTATCCTATTGCATGAATGCTTTTATTATGAAGTCAAATGTGCCTTATTTCTGGTGTCACAAGCTGTGCCTTTGGTTGGTTTGACGTGGCTGAACACCACCAGTACCACCATACAGCCGCTCAATTGAGGGCACAGCCAAGCTGCTGATCTCCAAACATGGATACGTCCTGAAGATTAACTTCAAATCTGCCAGCATTCGACCTCGACAACGTCTTTGCTTAGCTACACTGAGGAATGATTAAATCTTTGCTCCAGTCCTGATGAAAATGCAAATTTAATCTACAAACTGGTTGGTGATGCTCCCTTGAAGATTAACCATCTCAAACAGTTTATATGACACTGTGTTTTAGTTAAATTATATTTATTTGTGTTACTTATCTCCACTTTGTTTTGTTCCTTTACACATAGTGGTCTAGAATGCTGAGCTAAGAGTGTTAATTTGCACAAATGAGCAACTTTTTAGCAGTGTCTGGTGTTTTTTGGCCAAACAATTGTGTTTTGTCTTTTTTTAATTAACCTAAGGTTTTATAAAGTAGACTGGTTAATACTGTTTTTACCTAGAATATCCAAAATAATTTTTTAAATAATACATATTGTATCAGAAGGTTTTAAATGGAGTTGAAATTCTATATCAGCAGTTTAGCTCAATTAATTTGTTAATAATCTGGTGTAATTTAAATCCATTTATTATTTTATTGTTTTTTTTACAATATGTAAAATGTAATGTATGTAGTATTTTTAACATATGTAAAGATTACATTACATTAGTTTTACCTGAAAAAATGTACAAGATTATGAAATGCAGTGGAAGAAGGTTTTTTTTTTTAATTTGCAGCATATAGAGAGAATATTAAACAATTTAAAGACTTGAATCTTGTTCTCTAGGCCCATCTAGTGGTTAAAAGTGAACATGTCAAAAACATGCTTCCACCTTTGTGTTTTCCAGAAGTTGGATGTGTCAGTAGATGTTTGTTGTCATGCAGTAACCACTCATCCAACTATTCATTTTCTTTACCCACTTTTTATTTCCAAGTCATGAGGAGCTGGTGCGTATTTACAACTGTCACTGTGTGACAGGACAAGTTACCCTGAACATATAACCATTCACACTCCCACTCATCTATGGACAATAGAGAGTTACCAAGTAATCTTCGGTATGTTTTTTTCTTTTGGTGTATTCCAACTCTAAATTATTTCCTGTTTTTAAAACTGATGATTTTAAGCACAGCAGACAAAAGCCAAGGGAGTAAATAATACAGATCAAAATTGACTTATTCAAGTGCTTTATTATAATAGTTAAACCTAAATCAACTGGAAAAGCTAGATATTGATTTGATATAAAATAATATTACAATAATAAAACATTAATATCACAGAACTGATTATCAAATTGTTTTTTTGGTCACACTTATTACATACAAAATCTTAAAAATTGAGCTGCAGTGAAAATATAGTGACATGCACATTGTATGCAAACATTTTTCCTAGAAAGGTGCTTTTCTATATTTTTGAGAAATAGCCCCATACCAAGGTTTCCTGAAAACAACATCACTCACCATGTATTTACATAATAATTGAAATTTTCTTCAAAAAGATCTCAGTCCACATAATTTGCAAGATGCAAGTAAAATAAAAAGACAAAAATTCTGTTTAAACAGTAATGTTTAAATTTGGTGGTAACAGAACATAATAGCATATCATTTCATGTTTGTAATGTGTGACCAATACCTTCATTTGAAATTGTTCTTATATGTACACTCCTCTGCTGCTCCCACTGTGAGACTCTGAAGAAGTTATTGATTTATTATATGGTACAAACATGGGAGGTTGTTGGACGGGATGCATGCTAGGCTGGTATCCAATGGCATTTCCAGTGTACATTGTATACGGAGTGGTGTTCTGGGTTATATACAACGAGTTAGCTGGATTGTAGATGCTTCCACCATGGTTGAAACTCCCTACTGAAGATTGGTGAGCATTGCTGCCTTGGTAGATCAAAGATGCATTTTCTGGAGGACCATGGTTGTAGATAATAGAGGGATTGATTGGTACTCCATTGTTTGTCAGTACATAAGGGACATTTTGCAGCGGCATCGCAACTTCTTGTCCAACAAAGTTATTGTTCTGTGGAGGATTTTGATGTACAGCTGACTGAAGGCTGGGAACACTTGAGATGGGATGATAACTCGTCAGGCCTGCGCTGCTGGATGCTTGTTTGTAGTTAAGCAATTTAATAGGGTGGTAAACATCTAAAAAGCCTTTTTCCGGGGGCATACGTCGGCAGAGAAACAACAAGGCTGAGACAAACAGGACGGCACCAGTCACCCAACCGATGTAGAGAGCCTCTCCTAGCTCTCTCCTTTGGGCATCAATCAGTAAAGGATTGTAAAAATCTCTTATGATGACATGACCAGTCCATGATACAGGTATAAAAACACAGATAGAGGCCAACAACTGCATAGATCCTGCAACCATAAGGATGATCGTTTTAGACCATTTGTTACCCTGAAAGCAGGATACACATTTCAGCCCTGCTACAGCAACCAAGAGCCCCAAGCCGGACAAGGCCACAGAACAGCACATCAGACCCCTGGCAGCCTGCAGCTCAGGAGGGAGGTACAACAGGGAGTCGTACACTTTGCACTGCATTCTAATGCTGGCCTGTCTGTAGCAGTTCATCCACAGACCTTCCCAGCGGGTCTCCATCACAACAATGTTCTCTCCGATGAAAGCCGTCACCTTCCACATAGGCAGTCCAGTCGTAGCTGCCGCACCGATCAAGCCGATGAAGCCAACACACATTGCAGCTATCTCCGTAACCCCTTTAATCATTGTTACGTATCCAAGAGATTTGTAACCTAGTTGCAAAATTATATTAGTTCACTTCCAGAAGAAAAAAATATCCTTGATCTTTAGAAAAGTTAACGAAAAAGCTTGAGTTTAAATCAGTTATGCGTCCAGTATGATGAAGAGCTCATCTCTGAGTTTGTTTGCTGTCAGAAACAGTTTGTTATGGGAAATATTATTTGCAATCACCTGGTTGGCTCAGAGAAATGGTGACAAAGAGAATGTCTGCTTGTTTTGTGTTTATGGTTCGTCAGGGTATGATGGTATTTCATTTGACTTCAGAGTTCAGTAAACCCACAATGCTAGCCTATACAAGATCAGAAACTCAAAATACAGGTACAGGTTTTTTTGTAATCTCTATATTTTATTTTCTATAAGTACAAAAGCATGAAATGCTTATACACTGCAGGATTGCAAAGCTTGCAGTTGTTTGCCTTATCCAGAGGGGTGCAGAGACGAGCTTTTGACTCATATAAGGAAGTTCACATTACACAAAGTCCATTGCATTTACCAAACAACACTATATGTTATGTATGTGGTAAATATTTTTAATTCTTTTCAATATACACAACATGTTTTTAATTCAGTTATAATGTTAAATTTAACAGATAAACATAGATTAAATTTCACCTTATGCAACAATAAAAAACAGTGTCATTACATCATTAAATGTTTCCATAATAAAACAAGTGACGTACATAGAGTTTGTACTTTTTAATAACTGCATTTATTTTGAAAAAAGTTTGGTAAAAGTTAAATCAAGTGATCTTTTATTTTAAGCTGATTTATGTTTTTGTAATCTTACAAAACTATTATGTTGTTAACCATATGGACCAGGACTTAACATCTGAATGAAATATGGAGGTTTAAGCCTAAATCGTTGTGTTTGTGTTTTGATTCAAAGCAACTTGCAAATACAGATCACATGACTCTGCTTTCAGTTTGTTCCTGGTGTCTTTGTGAAGACTAAACCCTCAGGCTGTGCTCCCTTTGAGTCCACACCCTTAGCAAATAGGTGTTTTTCAAACAGAACATGTTTGCCTTTTTCCCTCCTATTCTCTCCAGGACATAATGCCTAACCTAAATTATGACTCACAAGTTAAACTTTACACAATTTCCAGAAATAGCATGAGCTTTAAATGCTGATATTTTAGTTAAAATCAAAAACAATCAGTCACATATTTACAGTCCAAAGCCAGTATGACACAAGTGCCCTTAGTTTTTCTTTGTGTCTAATAGCTAATAGGTAAACCTGGTACAACTGACAAAAACTAAAAAGAAAACTATAAAGATAACTACATGTTTTAATAGAATATGACATACTTCTCTTTTTAAGAAAAAGAAACATACATAAATGATAAATTGAAATGTTAGTGAATTCTAGGAACATGTATAAAGAACTAGAATTACAACAAAAACTTGTGCTGGATTGTAAAGAGGTTAAAAAATGCTGATATGAATTCACAGCACACAAATTTACAGTATTTATCATTGTACAATTCATTTTCCTATTCTAATGCACAAGAAAAGATGTGGAAATGTTTTCTGTTCACTGCAATCAGCTTGTAAATATAGAATTAAGATGCCAAATAATTGAATTTAACAAAAAGTAACTTCAGCTGTATAAAAAGGTAAGTTTTAAAACTTTAACAATTTGCTTTACACTTATTACTTGTTAACTTTTTATCAAAACAATAAACGATGCAATACTGTGGCAACTAAAATTGAAATTGTAAAGATTTGTTGCATATTAGGACCATTACTGACTATTTTATAGATAAGCGACCCCACTGCGCATAGAAGTGTGTCTGGAGGGATAGCTGTAGACAATGGATGGCTGTCTTGAAAGGTATTGCTGAGGTTCTGGTCGAGGAATTAGTACCAGCTGTTGAGGCTGTAGAGGCTGCACAGGCTGTAGGGGCTGTGGGGTATAGACACTGTAGCCCGAGTTCCTGGGATACATGTATTTCTCTGGTCTTTTGTCTTCAGATTGCATATTGCAACAGATAAATATGCATCCTCCAGCAAAGAAGAAAGCAGAAGTCACCCAGCCAATGTAGAGAGCTTCGCCAAGCTCCCTGCGTTGGGCATCAATCAGTAAGGGGTTGTAGAAGTCCCTGATGATGACATGACCTGTCCAGGACACAGGAATAAGGACGCAGATACAGGCCATTAAAATCAAGCATCCTGCAATGATGAGAACCAGTCGCTTAGCCCGATCATTGTTTACAATGCATGCTGTGCACTGCATCCCAATCAAACTGATGAGCACACCAATGCCTCCAAGTGCCACGGCTGAACACATCAACCCTCTTGCTGCCTGCAAATCAGGTGACAGAGCCAGGAGAGAATCGTAGACTTTACACTGCATCCTTATGTTGGCCTGACGGAAACAGTTCATCCACAAGCCCTCATAGCGAATCTCCATAACAACGATATTCTCTCCGATGAAAGCTGTGACTCTCCACATTGGCATTCCGGTGCATGCCGCTGCCCCAATCAGTCCAATCAGGGACAATAAAAGAGCCACTATCTCCAGTGCTGAACTGGCCATCCTGTCTTCATTTACTCATCCAAGCTTAAAGGTACAGAAATGGTTAAATTCAGTGTAGCTGTGGCTTGAAGCAAAGGATTTCTCTTATGAATTAGCTACACAGGTGAGGAGGAAGCAGGTTGTTGTTCACCTGAACAGCCTCTTCCCTGTGGATATTAAAATTCTATGGGAAGGGGTGGGAATTATTACCTGTTGCTAGGAAACTTAATCCTCTTGAGTTTTTTTCTCTCTCTGCAAACTAACCCCAGGAGCTTCTGTAAGCTGCCTCTTTGTTCAGTGGTATCAACTTACATTCTCAGATCCCAGTTTACTGCGAAGCTTTAAGAAAAAAGCTACTGAATTGTAAAAAACAACAACATCATATTTAGAAATATATCATCTGAAAATACTGCAGATAATATAGATTTGATTAAATTATATTGCTCATTTTTTAATTAAAAATTTTTAGCTGTGTGGCTTTGATACAAGGTAAAATTACTGTTATGGAATTACTAATGTTTATTATATTTTTGTATCGAAATAATTTAAATAACACTTTTTAACAGCATTTTTCAATGAGTGTCTATATGTGTGTGTGAAAATGTGTACAAACACACACATTTTAAATGATGTAAAATAATAACTGTACATCTTAATGTTACTTTTAGCAATAGTTTTGTTAAGGTCTGTTGTGTTTGTATGAAACAAGCCTGCTTAGATTGAGATGTTTCTTTGTGACTTTGTGGGTGGAGATGGTTTTACTGGGTTTACCAGTTCAGTAGCATTTCATCTGATAGCAGTGCAACAACATAACTTTCCACTTACCCATCCCTGAGTGGAGCAGGTGGTTTCGATTGAAATGCTAAAATTCCAGACAGACATTTTTATTTATTAAATTTTTTACCAGAAATGAAATACTGATCAATAAAACTAAATAAAGATTGCAAACACCTTTTGTCTCTCATTTCTTTATTTAAATCAGAAACTGATATACTTTGGTTAATATTTTGAAAAAAATATATACATCGACTAGAAACAATTGAAACTTAACAGAAATCATCATTGCAATCTGGAAAAGTCCAGTGTATAATTTATAACCAAAAGAGAAACATCAACAGAATCTGTAAAGCCATAATCACAAATGCACTGCTTTTGTAATATTATAGGTTGAAAATACAAATGTGTGTTGCATAAGAAAAAAAAAAAAAGAAAATCAACACAGTTCCTCATAATTAAAACAAACATATTCACGATTTTCAATCTATACAAGACACTAGGCCCTTTTTCGAAACAGCAATACATCAGCCATTCCTAATGATGGCCTATTGGTTTCAGTTACTTGAGTCTTATCGTTTGAGACAAAACTTTGTAGGTTTAAAAATCAAGTCCAAACAATTGCTTAGTATTGACTTGGTGTGTATGCTACACTTCCTGGTGGAGGTTCAGAGTACGGAGGTTGATAGGTGTATGCCGGTTGATAGTTGTATGGCTGGTATGTGTATGGAGGTTGGTAGACGCTTCCAGTAGGATAATACATTTCTGTCTCATCTGCAATCTGGGTGCGAGGAGCATGGCGGCACAGGAGAATAACTCCAGCTGCAAAAAGCAGAGCAGAGGTCACCCAACCAATGTACAGAGCCTCTCCAAGCTCCCTCCGCTGGGCATCGATCAGAAGTGGGTTGTAGAAGTCCATGATGATAACATGGCCAGTCCAAGACACAGGGATCAAGGTGGTGACACAGCCCAGGAGAAAGAGACAGCCTCCAGTCACAAGAACAATGTGCTTTGTCCGAGCACGATGATCCACAACTTTGGTACACTTCATTCCCACTGCCGAAACAATGAGGGCGAATGTAGTCAGAGCCACAGAGCAGCACATCAGTCCCCTGGAAGCCTGGAGTTCTGGTGGCAGGTACAGCAGAGAGTCGTACACTTTGCACTGCATCCTAATGTTGGCTTGTCTGTAGCAGTTCATCCACAGGCCTTCCCAACGGGTTTCCATCACAATGATGTTTTCTTGAATGAAAGCTGTTACCTTCCACATGGGCAAGCCTGTCACTGCTGCCACTCCGATCAGTCCAACGAAGCCAACGATGAGAGCCACAACCTCACAACAAATTGCATTACGACGTTTTCTCCTCTCAATTTTCTCTTTTTCTTCCAACACAGAGTCAGCTTGGTAATCTGGATAATAGGTCAGCGCAGGTGGTTTTTCTGTGTAGTAAGATCCAGCGTAAGACATTGGTGGCTTGGTATAGCCACTGTAAGCTGTGTAAGTGGCCATTGCTGCAAACACCAAAAAGGCAAAGATGCGCTTTTTGGTTGCACTCTAACAGCTTGACAAAACAAGTTTGAAGAATAGAACAGGCAAAGGAACTTATACACCCACAAAACTATGCTAATGATTCAAAACCTGTTTGTCTGTGTCTTTTACATCCTCTCTGCATGTGACAGTACTGGTTAATCTGCTTTACAGCCTTTAGAAAAAATGTTGACTGACCAAGGAGTGCTGCTAGCTTTACAAATGAAACTTTTGCTATTATCTATTAAGTATTTGTTCCTTTTTAATTGGAACTCAATCACTTTTTTTTAAACAAAAATACATTCAGTTACTAAATAAAGTTAAAACAAAATTTTAAACACACTGCTTAATAAATAGAGTTCATTTCTGAACAACAGAATAATGATGTTTTTAATGAAAAATCTCATGTATGTTAGAAATACAACAGGATGGAAGAAATGAAGGGTGTCTGTTAATGAACATTTAAATAAAAGGTTAGTCTCTGGTACACACCACAAAAGTACAGTGTCATTTAATCAACTATATTTTAGACCAGTAATTCACAATCTATTTTTTGCAAAGCCCCCCTTCTTACTTCTTACTTCAGAACAATTAAATAAAATAAATAGTTACAAAAAAAAGAAAGAACTAAGTTATACAAAGATTTTATTATTCAAATGTACTTGTATTAGTTTTTTTTTATATGCAAACTATAAAGTGATATTATAAAACATGAACAGACAAGATTTTGTGCACCCGTGATCTCTGGCATCCCCCAGTTAAGAAACCACTTTAGACGATTGCTAAAAATGTTGTATAGATGGAGGCAACATATCTGTTGCTAACAAACTGAAAGCTGATGCTCCCAGATGGAAAACCACCCGTGTCTAACTTAAGCTGAGGTGTTAATTGCAGAAACTTGAGAAGTTTTGGTTTAATTTGCCTTATTTGTCACTGTGTTGCTGTCACACACGTTTATAACCACTTGCACATTGCATGCAGTTGTAAATAATCTGACCACATTTCATTTTACTGTTTAACATCAAATTTTATTTGCAAAAACAAACAATAAAATCTAACAATAGATATTACGGAGTACTCTGAACAGTTAGTTTAATGTTTGTATTTATTTTGGGTAGCAAAAACATGGAAATAAAAAAAAAAACTGAAGCAGCCTATATGATTATAATAAATAAAATACATGGATTTGTTTGATGTGAATAACTGGCAAAAATGATACCAAGAACTCAAACATAATCAAACAGAATAACAAGTTTATTACATGTTGATATCAAAATACTTTTGTGCACACAAAAATCACAATTTTTTTATGATTTAATGTTGAGAGCTTAAACTTAATGAACAATGGATAAATTATTCATAATATAAATAATACAGGTGTTATAGCAGTTATTGTGATAGTATTAGATTTTTCAGGCAGCATCTTTACATTTTCAAAGTCAAATACTAATGACACATAACATGTGATTGTTTAAACATATTCTTGTTGCTTGAACATGCTAGATTCTGTTTTCGGCTGGTAGATAGTGTCCTGGTTTGGAACATTCTTCCCTTCCATGAGATAGATTTCATTGTAGTCCTGTTCTTCGTCTGATCTTCGTTTATCATATCTGACCAAGAGGATGATTCCAGTGACCAGCAAAACAGCAGAAGTAGCCCAGCCGATATAGAGGGCCTGTCCAAGCTCACGTTTCTGAGCATCAAGGGCTGCGGGATTATAGAACTGACTGATAATAGAATGACCCACCCAACTAATGGGGATCAGTGTGGTCAAAAAGGAAATCAGATACAAACTTCCCCCGATGGCTAGAGTAATGTTTTTGCTTCTCGTGTTGTCACCACACAAGTTGGTCCTCTTGATCCCAAAACCTGTGACCACCAGAGAGATGAAAACCAGGGCTATGGAAACACACATGAGGCCCCTGGCTGCTTGCAGCTCTGCAGGTAGAATCAACAGTGAGTCGTAGACCTTGCACTGCATACGGATGTTCATCTGTCTGTAGCAGGTCATCCACAGGCCTTCCCAAAGTTCCTCCATGACAATAAGGTTGGCTCCAATAAAAGCAGATACCTTCCATGTGGGAAGTGCAGTAACTGTGATTGTCCCAAACAAGCCTATAAATCCCAGGACCAGAGCCAAAATTTCCAGCTTTGCTTTCATGGTTTAAAGTGCAGTCTTGTCTTGTTTTGTCTACTTTCGTCAAGTGCAGACAAAACCCAGTCTGTCCTTTCTCTTCTGTACAGAGATCTAAGTATAAAAAGGTCCTGCAATGCATGTAATGCCAACCTACTGGTTTGAAAGCATAATCTTGAGTAAAAGCAGTGCTTTTGATACATGCCAAGAAAACCGCACTGCATTTTTCGTCAGCTATCTCTAAAAACAATTGAACATCACACAGTTGTCATCACTGTTTATCATGCATGACACGGAAACCAGTTTCCCTCATTACAAAACTAACTGTCATACAGGAAAGTCTTGGTAGTTTAATTAATGTTGTGGGATTTTCTGTATTACTGTTGTACCTAGACTGAAGATGGAATGACTTTGAAAATATGTGAAAAGCAGTACAAATTTTAACCATTTCAATTCTAAGTGTTGTTATCAGAAAAAAAATGGATAAACTAAAATGTCTTACAATATTAAAATGTTGGACGCTTTGCTTTAAAAGGTATGCTCATCTCAAAATACATCATAGTCCAAAGCTTTGTTTTGTCCCAGTATGAAGTATTTTCTTTTTTCCAGCAACAGTTCAGCTGTATTTCCTCTTAAACTTGACAAACCTGATTATCTTTATTTTCAACAAATGTGCTATTTCACTGAAACATGTTGTGGCTATATGGTGTTTTATTATTTACCATTAAAAGTACTAACTCAGAATTGTTGGATAGATTTTTTTTCTTTTTGCTAGACTTTTCATGAAGCTGTGTACTTTTTAAGATGTGTGACATGCAGTTGTTATCCTCAGAATGTATCATCAGTAGTTGAGAAAAAATCTAAATGCAGAAGAAATCAGAACGTTGATGTGATCAGACAGGACTTTCATCCTAAATCCGAGAACTTAAACCAAAACCTTATTAGCCAGTTTCTCTAACTAAAATCCTTAAACATGTCTCAAGTAGCCTATATTCTAAATGCAGATAAGAACATAGA
Organism: Anablepsoides rubrolineatus; assembly: GCA_031762495.1. Taxonomy (NCBI): domain Eukaryota; kingdom Metazoa; phylum Chordata; class Actinopteri; order Cyprinodontiformes; family Rivulidae; genus Anablepsoides; species Anablepsoides rubrolineatus. The sequence continues at coordinate 19,129,233 of JARVGW010000624.1, read as the reverse complement.
TCTAAACGATAGGTGCTTTCATCGCAGCCACTCCTGTGTTTCAACCTTATTTGGTCTATGACATGCAACACCCTACTGATAAACTTGTTTCTGGGAAGCAGGAGTGAGAACAAACACAAAGAGCAACTCAGACAGAGAGAGAGAGAGATGAGATGTACCAGAGAGGTCATAAAACAGGAACAGAAACTGAAAAACCCGTTGAGCAGGTTTGATAACTGATACCGTCATCACATTTTCAGGTGCTTTAAATGTAAACAGATAAGCTCATAGCAAACCTAGAGGTGAAGCTTAATCTATAAAAGATGTGCTTTAAAGTAATTTTAGTTGCTGAAGTAAACTAGATTTGTTTAAAAATGTAATCTTATTAGACTGCGATCATATAAAAGTAGCAAGGTCTTTGTTTTTGTTAGTGTGGTGTGAAAAACAGAAAATGTGCAGTAGATTCAATGCGCCACCTGATGTCTGAAAATAAAATTACACGTGGTTGTAAATTCTCCCATTAAATGTTGACTTGAAAAAAAATTCAATAAAAATACTTTCTATCATTTTAGTGTGTATTTATTCTTTTTTTTTTTTTTATATTAGCAACTTTCAAATATGTAAAAATCTTTTGGCTTGGGGCTTTTCTGGGTGGAGTCTGCATTTCTTTTCTTTTTTTTTCATTCCTTAAAAATTATTCCAGTCATCTTGCACTCAATTTCTCATATTAAGTCACACATTTTCACAAGTATTCTTTAGTTATGAATGTCCAAATTAGCTGGACAAAGAGATGACTAGAGTGGCAAGTTATTCAGTGTGTAAAATTATTTTCAGGTCTCAGGAAGTTTATCTATGAATTTAAGCATTTCATTGTCAGTAAAAGCAAGTGAAAATAAATTGCTTAAACTTTACTTTTCACATATTGTTGTGCTTATATCATTAAAACTTGATATGTAATCTTTGAAGACTATTAGGAAATAAAAAAAAGAGCCTTAATCTAAAGAAACAACAAGTAGACTCTCTCAAAAAGTAATGTGTGATTTTAAGGTCACTTTTACTTTAGGAAAGATTAAACAGTGATAACACACAAAATGTCTGAGTCACACATGTTTTCTGTGATTTATTGCAGGCATTTTTGTTGTTTTATTTTGTTTTATAGCTCAAATAATTTACAACTGTGGACAGGATCATTTTATGTGCTTTAATGATTTGAGTTAGAGGATCAGCTTTTTAAATAAAACCTACATAATGCAAACATTTACTTGAATACTTTGTGATAAATAAGATTCAGGTGCCTTTTTATAACTCAATCAGGTTAAGATTGTAAACACCTAAAGGTTTTTTTAAATATTCAAATTTTCCCTTTTGTTGTACAATTGCAATCTGTGTTTTCTGTGTTGCTTTGCAGGATAACAATGATTAAATGCCTACTTTTTCCCCGGCATGCCTGAATACAATGAACATAATTCAGAAATCTCGGCAAAGCAGGTAATGAGACATGAAGAACAATTTGCAACTTAACACAAATCACAACAAACATGCACTTTGAATCGCAAGTAGGAAACAAATGTATTTATTATGATATCAATACATTTTTATATATACACAATAATACAAATGCAGTCCAATAGCATGATAAGTTTTTAAAAGTAAGTTGACTTTCACTTTTCAGACATACTGCAAGCCTTTCCCCTTGATTGCATGGAGCAAATTTGGACTTTCCTTGTAAAATAAAATGCTAGCAAATCATTTTACACATGAATAAATGAAACCATTATTTTGTAAGGAATTATTAAAAAAATCATGAATTCACAAGACTTTCTAAATAAACTGAAATGTGTATGTACAGTACAGACTATGCATGTGAAGTGTCAGTGTGTGTCAGCGTCAGTGCTGAAGAGAAAATAGGTAAAACAACATAAAAATTTTCACAGTAGTAAAAATAATAAAACAGCAAATACAATTTCAAGTAAAACAGGATTATGTTGAAACAAATTTAAATCACATTGCTTCTGTGACAATAGTGTTATCACTTTAATAATTAAATGTAACAAGATAAAATATATTCCGGATTAAACTAGTTGGTAAAAGAAAAAAATCAAATGCATCACACAAGTCAGTGTATATTTATATGAAAATGTACAAGTACAGTAAACTATGCAAGACAAGACGGTCATTTGAAATTTATTATTCTATGACTTTAAGGACAAATAATATACAGCCCTTAACTATGATATCTCTGAGTCACACAGACAAAACAATAATTATTGTTCTCACAATACTCAAATTTGGCAACAGCAGGCAGGTTTATAGGATGCTGCCCAAATGTGCAAACCATGCCAATCAAAGCAAGTGATTAGATTCAATGATTGTACCATAGTTCATGTCTCAAAGCTAACACTTGACATTTATGAAACAGTATCTGAGCTCACTCGTTCTGAATTTCTTTATTGCTCCACAAACCTTTTTTGTACAAAAAAGCATTCAGCATAATTAAGGTAACGAAGAGTATTCTGTTTATTCTACTACCTGTGTGATATACATCAATGCTCATGCATTGTTTGTGATGAGTGACAGTTGTGCAGCCCATGTAAAGATACTTCCTTTCCTTTCAATTGTTACGTGGCACAGTCTGGGGATGAACCCGATAGCTCCCGTCGTACCCAAATCTCATCATCCTCAGCTTGATTCTGATCTTCGGAGCTCCCCTTCTTCATGTCAGATATCTTCACATGGTTATCACTGACATTTTGGGACTTGAGGCTCTTCTGTTCCTCTATTCTTGAACCCTCCAGGGCCAAAGCCTTCATGGGGCTTTCCAAATCGCCCTCCTCAGATGGGGATCTGGGTGTCTGGCAAAACTCGTCATCATCATCACTTAGGATATCTGTCTCCTTGACTCCTTCCTGGTCTTCATATTCATCTAGGTCAAACTGCTCTTCTACCCAACGGTCTGTGTCACCTGTTAGCTCAGACTGCTCTTGTTCATCCTTCTGCTGAAGCCGTTTTGAGTCGAATTCCTTGGGCGACACAAAGTCTTGGTGTTCTGTGTCTCCATCAAAAACGATGTCTGTGTCGATGGTGAAACGGTTGCGAACCAGCTTTCTTCTGCCCAGTGTCCTGGTTGGGGCCGAGGCTGCAGAGTTAAAAAGAGTTAAAGTTCCTTCATATACAAATAGTTTTATTTCGATGTAGATGTCTTGGAAGATGTTAATTAAATTTATGTATTTGGAACTATGAACTAAAAACCTGGATTCAACAATGATTGTGTCTGTGATTTAGGACAGAGACGGAATTGGGACACTTGGAACTGTAGGGTGAATGCAGCCACTGACTGGCATTTACCGGCTCTATTTATGACTGGACGGGCTCCCTTCAGGGCACTGAGCCGCTTCCCTCCAAATGGCACATACTGCTGGCTCGGGGGTAAACTCTCAGTTTTTAGAAGCTGTCTGCGGTGCTTTTCCCTCAAAATGGAATGGACCGTCTTCAGAAAGTCTTTTCTGCTCTCTGGAGTGCTGAGGAAGATAGAAGGGAATACTATCAGTTTTTCACTCTGTTGATAGAAGCAGGCACGACTGTATCAGTAGCTGGTGAGTTTAATCTGCTGAGAAAATCAATCTCCCCTTGGAGAAATCCTCACCTACAGCACAGGTGAAATGTCCTCTCTGGTCTTCCCTCTGACTCTGATTTTGTGTGAACAATCTCACACATAGCAGAACTCTCACCATCTGTAGGATACAAATGTCATGCGATTAACAAGAGATTTGTCACAATTTAAACAATCCAAACCTGAGTATTCATATTGTAGCTCTTTTGACTGTATTTACCTGCATTGTTTAAAGGTCTGACTTGAAGAGCATCTGTTGGGATCATATGACGAAATCGGAAGGGGTCTTTTTCTTCGGATGAAACAGAAACTCGATGGGAGCCACCCTTAAATCAGTTGAACATACTTTGTTATTTCACATCTTTTTATTATTTTTTTGTATAGAGACAAGTGTCAAGTATTTACAATACCGTACTTTAAAACATTTATAGCATAGGCTAATTTGCAATGCCTAAACCCAGATAAGCTTTTACCAACATAAAATATAAGAGTTTGAAATACAGTTTAAAAGAACGAAACATTACAATATTAAGACTTAAAAACAGATCATAATAACATTAATAAAATGCTGGCAGTTATTCTTGACCACAAAACTGGTTCTTCAGAAAATGCTCCAGTCTTGATCTAAAATGGTTCCAGTCAGAAATCAGTTTCAAATCTGTAAGGAGGAAATCTGTTGTGTACTCAAAGACATGCTTGGAAATTGGTAAAAGCTTTTTGTGTCTTTGTTTTTCACAGAGGTAATAACTTTTAAAAAATAGATTTTTTTGTAGAGTAAATGGCTTTCTGCTTGAGTGAACACTTACCATTTTCTTTTTCTGCTTGGACTCTTCTTTGCACACAAACACCACAGCAGTTTTAAACACTGGAATAAAAAAGGGGTGGGGCAAGGTATGATGGGGGTGGAGGGGGATACATCTGTTAATCACTGAGGACTTTTGATGACTTGTCAAATTATGTATAATTGAGCCAGAAACAACACAGATTATGATTTTTTTATAAATTTATTATGATCATTAGTATTGTTGTATTTATAGAATTTCCCTGAAAATCTGTGACATATTTATATATCTGTGACTCTTATTTCAGTGAGATATGTGGCAAATATAAAAATAACTTTTGTTAAAAACAAAATGTATCATTACAATTAGTATCCCCATAAAATATATTAGATGAACCAGGTGTTAATTTGTTTCAAAAAACACAATCATATCTATAATCCCATCTGACATACCAAATGTAGCCATTTGTGGCTCTTTCTTCCATTTTCCTAAAGAAGCAGGTGGGTTGATCCATGTCACTGTGTTGTGTAGAAGCAGATCACCCATTGACAGATCAGCAACCTGGCAGTTGAATCCAAAAAGTGAACAGTTACTAAACAGTAAATGTGTATGGAGCGTGAAGTCGCATTTGTCCATTTTTACCTCTTTCTTTTCACTGCTCTGCTCAATGATGAGCTGGTCAAACACTGCTCCATACTCCTCGTGGATCTTCTGCATCTCATTGATGTGGCTGGCAACCTTGTTCATGGCTTTGATAGCAACTTAAGGAAGAAATAAAACTATTAGAGCTGAGCTGTTGGAAAGCTACACATTTTCACTTGAGTTTTCTACTGTCAGAAAGACTTTATGTCTTCAGCCTGTGATGTGTCTTACCATCCAAATGGTAGTGTTCCTCACTATCTGGATCTGTGAGAGAGTAGAGCTCTCTCAGCAGGAGGGGATACTTTAGGACCCTCTGTATGGGTTTGATTAAGTATGATTCAAGGGTGGAGGAGTGCTGCTGCTTGGGGTTCCGCTCAACAAGAAAGGCCTTAAAATTGGGGTCCGTTTTGGCTGAAATGTACAAAAAAAGTGTATTTTAAAGTCTAATCAACAACCGTGTTTCCTCTTCAGTGCTTTACAGAAATACATGTAAAGAACTGCATGAATGACAACCGGTTGACCATCTGAATAAAAATGTGGCAAACAAAGCAATGCACTGAAGTTATGAAGAGAGTGGGTGTTCAGGGTACAGAACGAACCATTCAAACATGAATAATTACACATCATACAGTCTTGCAGGGCTTTTAACCTTGAGAACTTCAAGCTTGAATGTATGCTGGGGTCAGATGGACAACAGAGTGGTTGAATACTGCAGAGCAGATTTTTGCTAACTTGCAATATATGGTAGATGGTTGACATATAGTACATGCACCCTTTCTTTTCAGCCCAAGAGAACATTTACTTACCCTTTACAAGAACCTTTGGGACTTTGGTGTGACTTGCGCAGAAAGCACTATAAATTTTAAAACGATCAGCATAGTACAAGAAAGAGCCTCCCAAAGAAAAGAGAATTTTCTGTGAAAAGAGTTCAACTGGTTAAAAGATGCTGATACTTCCGAATGCTTGTTACGTGTCAACAAAAAGATGTACCTTAAATTGATCCACACTCTCAAGCTTTTCCAGATCTGGAACCAGTCTGGTCCCATCTTCTAGGGTCTTGAGGAATTCGACTTGGAATTCCACCATTTCGGGTAAGTTTCCAAACAGAACATCCAGCTGAAAAAACAAAATACAGTATTTCATAATATTTTAATATTCTTGCATTAATCCTTCGCAACAGTTAGTGTAAAAAAATTCTAAATGAGATACAACCATATGAATTTTATTAGTGAAAGTGAATGTATCATCTTATTATGCACACCTCACCTTCACCCTCCTCATTTTCCAGCCCTCTTGTTCTACACAGCTACACTTCACAATATTATGCAACCAACCTTTATTAGAATATTTTACCGGTGCTGGCATTTAAGTGAAAAGCTACTTTTCAGAGACTCATGGGTAACATTTCACATACCTCATCCTGAGTGAGGAAGGTCTCTTTCTGCAGCGGGGTTAAATATCTCCCAATGAGGAAATTGAGATCCTGCAGGGTGAGAAGTAAATGTGTTTGACTCTAGTTTGTTCCATGTTATTATGTAGGAAACTGATGAGAAAAAAAAACTGATTCATGGAAGGATTATATATATATGTAGTACTGTAAACATTTTACAGTACTAACAGCAAAACATATTTTAAAGCCTTGTTTTGCATATTTATTAAAGATACAAATAAACCAGAGACTCCAAAAGAATCATGCAAGTGGCAGCAGTTACCCGGTATAAAGTGCAACAAATTCCTGGCAATGAATAATAATTATTATTATTAATAATAATAATAATAATAATAATAATAATAATAATAGAATGCAAAATTTCTCCTGAAAGACTTATAATATATGACAAACAATTTGCAAAAATTTGAAACAAGTGATGTATATTAATAATTTGGATACCAAATTTGACAAATTAGATAAGCACAACTCCTAATATAAACAACTGTAACTGCATTAATTTGTGTATCTCCTCTTTTCAGTATTTACTGCATCTCTGTGCCTTACTGCAATACCCCTAGAAATATATGATAAATGTCTGCACATAAACATTGAGTGCACCCACACGACTAAATGCAATTTAATTAGAATCAAGCAGTCCTTTGGAAGTTTGAACAATGTACAATCAATCAAGCATAATATGATTTCTGTAACAGGTATCCCTGATATGAGAAATAGTCTTTTAGGCAGTCTTGACATTATCTCATTATATACCATCTCTAACCCAGTTATTCTACCAAGCAATTTCTTTTTTCTTTTTGTTAACCAGACAGGAAAAGGTTAGAAAATATCCAGACAAGGACACAGCTGTGTCCCTCTCCCATCTCCCAGGACACAAAGATAAATATGGATTAGTTATATAGAATAGGTAATGCGTGGGGAAATACAACCCAAGACAGATAGAAACTCAGATTAATGGTCAGGGGAACATATGCAACTCACAAAAAACTATCTGCCTCATACAAGTAAGATGACCGATACTGACTTTGACATAGGTGCGTTCCGTCTCCACAAGTTCACAGATTACTTTGCGGAGCTTGTCGGCATCAGACAGCTGCCGGGGAGTTGCAGTAAGTGGGAAGGCTGAGTCCGGGCTCGGTGAAGAAGACACACACTCCAAGGGATTCATATCATGGAGACTGCGACAAAAAGCAGCGACCTGCTCCGTACTCTGCAAACAAATCCACAAGAGATAAAGGTAAGTTTCAAAAACATTTAAATCATATTTCCAGCCTGAAGTCACAAAAAGGAAATATCCGCACGGCAACGGATCAGCACCTTAAATATTATCCTGCAAGCACCACCTTCTACCTACTGATGTGCACAGACTGTGCAGAGAGAGAGCCTGGATGGAGGCAGAGAGGCAGCTCTAAAAAAAAAAGCTTGCACTAATTTGGCCTATTTTCAGTCTATCATAACTGACTTTCTGACCTCCTCTCTTTTGCTCACTTCTCCTGGTGCTTTCTTCCTTCTGATGGATTAGTGGTGTAATGATTCAACTCTTTCACAGAATCAAAATATACTCACAACACTGTGTCCACACAAGTATGGGTTGCCATGGTGACCAACCCTGATGTGCATTAGACTATTATTTTGGACAAAAATAGACCCCTCTCAACAAAAGCCTACATGGGTGAACAAATGCAGTTACTTTGTTTGCAAAAGGCTACAGCCTCACCAGCCAAAAATAAGAGAAGGAAAATGCCACACTGACTTGTCAAATCAATACAAACACAAAACAGACAGCACAAAAGAACTCTGCTCAGATCCATCACAACATGATTTCATATTACTGGAGGAAAACTTTATTTTAAATTATGATACAAAAAGATCAAGACAGGAAGTCCCACAGAGCTGCTCTGATCAGAAAAGACACAAACAGCAGGAGTGGACGTAAGAAAATGCACAATGTGTGGCAAAAATCTGTCTTGTTTGTTTGGTGAAGTTTTATGGCAAGATAGTCTGTCACACCTACAGATTCCTCTGGGAAATAAGAAAAGTTCTTCAACACAGCCACAGAAGATAGATCATTATAATTTTAATTAGGATTGAAATGACAGTCAGTCTACTTGTGTCAGAATATCAAAACCACTACCCCTCTTGCATAAATTAGAACAAACAAAAACTGTATAATTCATTTATCTGGGAATCCCCTCCAAGACTCACCGTACCAAGCAAGTGATAGAAGATCAAGTTTCACACGTATTTTCTTTCTCATTATTCATTTAAATATAATAAAAGAACCCAAATCAAAGCACAAACATAATTAATGAGGAACAGTGTATTTTTCAGCTATTCTACTTCATCTTTATAAATAACTGTGATTATCTTATCTGTGTTATCTAATCAAGTAGACATCCTTATGTGAGGCATAACAACCATTTGTCCCGTTTCACAAATTCTCAAAATCATCAGGCTGCTCCCAGATCAACTAGGAAGTGCTACAAATGTTGTAAATGTATTTCAGCAAATACATTTTACAGTACTAACACAGTATAATTTCAGTTAAATCTGTAGTGTGAGCACGATTTGTCAACTTTAGTGTCATAGTTGTGAATATAGCACATGTAAACTAACAAAACCATTTGGATAGTGTTCAGGTTTGAAAGATTTTCAAATAAAAATGAACTCTGTCTATGTCGTGCTGTACTTGGAAAGGGTAAGCTTGTCCAAACCTTTAAATGGTACCTGTATATGTTTAGTTCAGAGCTTCCAATCAAATACTTTCCTCCTTGTTGTTGGCCTCTTTTATTTGAGCTTTAGGGTGTTGTGCACTCAGCAATGCAGTGTAATTTGCAACTAAAAACACAAAATGTCAGGAGCTACATTCATTATGATAGAGGCCATGTAGAGACAATCACTCTTCTAAAGATAATCTATTAAGGTAGCTGCAATGGCCTGTCCCACGTTTAATGCTGACTCTTTAAAACATTACCCAACTTTAGCAGAGAATGTGTGGATAGGAAACACATTTTTATTATCAAGTGTTTATCAACTGTGGGTTTTTTGTGAGAGTTCAGGCTGCCATAGGGAGGTGTTGCTGCTTTTTAGAAAGGAAATAAAAACGACATCTTATCTCTGGCATCCACAAATCATTTCCACAAGCAGATAGGTATGAAATTTGTGAATTAGATTTTTTTGTGTTTGTCTGAAAATTATGGCACAATTTACATTTGAAAAAAAATATTAGTCAATACAACAATAAAAGTTGGGCATATTGCTTTCATACAGAGCTTTGGAGCAACAAAAGTCTGTCTGTTGCTTAGTTGGTTACATTGTGAGGTAAAAATACATTTTCTGCCATAATGAAAAAAAGAATAATGCCAATAAAATAGAGTTGCTGAGTATTAATAAAATGTGCAAAATTGAGTGTCATTGTTAGATATTTCAATAACAGTGCCGCTTGTGTGAAATAAACAAACCTTTATTTCCGTGCTCCTCTTTTTCTGTCATCACAGCTAACAGACTGTGCTCTGGCAACTGCTATCTAAATTTGTGTGAACATTTAAGGATGTGGATCCATCTAACTGGACAAAAATAAAATTGACACTTAGAAATATAGTTGCCTAATATTTAATGCTGATCAAGCAGTTTTTGTAAGACTAAGATTGGATATATTGATACAGTTTATACCTTTAGAGCAGTGGTTCTTAACCCTGGTCCTCAGTGAACCCTATCCAGCATGTTTTACTTGTTTCCCTGCTCTTCAGCAGGTCTT
>JARVGW010000624.1:19102048-19117469 GCA_031762495.1 Anablepsoides rubrolineatus | reverse complement strand
GAAGACCTGCTGAAGAGCAGGGAAACAAGTAAAACATGCTGGATAGGGTTCACTGAGGACCAGGGTTAAGAACCACTTAGAGCCTAGGTATACAATGAAAAGTAAAGATACAAAATAAGTACAGGAAACTTTTAAAGAAAATCTGCTAAAATGTCAAATGAAACCTCAAGTAATGAACTGAAGATGGAAATTATCTGACTTGATTTTATAAAGCCGATTTTATTAATTTATTTCTTGGTAAAATGGTAAATGGACTGAACTTATAGAGCACTTTATCAAGTCCCTCCGGACCTCAAAGCACTTTACACTAACAGATATTCACCCATTCACACACTAATGATGGCAAACTACATTGTAGCCACAGCTGCCCTGGGGCACACTGACAGAGGTGGGGCTGTCATGCACCGGCGCCACCAGACCCTCTGACCACCATCAGTAGGCAAGGCGGGTGAAGTGTCTTGCCTAAGCACACAACGACTGAAACGGCTGGACGGGGGATCAAACCGGTGGCCTTCTGGTTACCACCAACTTCTTAAACTAACGTCAGTCAGCACACATAATGAAATTGGTTGATAATGGCGTAGCTGTGAGTGTTTTGTAAGGCCTGCCCTCAATGTTCTGACATTAGTACCTAAAAATGGTGTCATTTTTCAGCAAAGGTTGGCAATGTGGCAATGTCAGAGCAATTAACTACATATATACTAGCATGACTGTGTTCAATTTGTCACAACGCAGAACAGACTGATTCCAGAGAGAGCGGATCAAATTTAAAACGGAGTTAAATCATGGGAAAACCAAAAGGAACCCTTGATAAACATAAAGAACATTAAAACACATTTGACATTTTTGTCACTTTACACATCCATAAATTCATAAACCATACATTTTATAAAGCCCAAATCAGATTTTAAAGCTCTATCTATGTCTACTTTTACAAATATCTTTATTTTTCTATTAATGTTTAAAGTTAAATTTTGACTGTTTTGAAAACCACAGATATGTTGGTGTTTAGTAAAAACTAAATTAATATAGGCACATGATTCTGATTCTGTCTCACTAATTTTGTCAGTTCAGCTCATCAAGTTTTACTGGGCTTACAAAGACAATCACAGAGTAGTCATAGTTTTCACAGTTTTGCCTAATTAACACCCTTGCAGCTCTGAGGAGTGCATGAACAGTCATGACATGGCACAGAGACAAAGCAGGAACATCGCAGAAAAGAATGAAGCTTTCACTATAAAATAATGTGAACAATTTGCAAATCACAGAGGCCATCTTAGGTTAAATCGTGAGATGTCATTCGATTGTTTCCTCCAGCTTATGAAATATAGATTAGATGCAATTAGATCCATCAACGCACTGATAAAGTAGAGAGAAGATTACATATCTGCCCTCAGAAACTGACAGGAGAGTGATGTCGCAGCTTCAGATGGTAAGAGAGAAAGTTCTCCAGCAGTCAATCATACAAGAACGCTTAGGGTAGTTTGTCAAAGTCAGCTAGAGTCCAACTAGTTGAGATCAGACTTGCATTGAAGGAGCTTATGCATGCCGTGTTTTATTTCCTTAATATCTCGAGGAGCACGCTGGTGATTATGGGGCAACTCTGCGACACGATGACTCACAGCTTCCTGCTCTTAGCAGCCAAGAGGAAGTGTGAAACAAACGCTAAGATAAATTGTTTTCTTCCCTAATCTAAGAAAACAGCAATTACAGCAGCAAGAGAAACCCAGGTAAAGAGAAGATATAGACGATAGGTATCTCACCAGATGAAGCATGTCATAGATGGAGTCTGCAGAGCGCTTTCTGTACTTGCTCCACTTCAGGACAGACATAGCCCCGTGCAGGTGGACAGTCAAGTTAAGTACAGTGCAAGAGAAAAAACTCCAGGCTTTGAAAAGTCAAGCCTACACTGTACACATTCCTCAGCCCTTTTTGTCTTCCTTTTTTAAAAAAGAAGGTGCTATGGTGCTTGAGTGAAGCTGCTCAGCCTCCTCCTCTCCGCCCACCAGCACTTACAGCCCTTCCAGCTCTCCCTCTTCTGCGCCTTCACAGTCTGCTGTAGAACTGTCACTAATGTTTTCCTGTTTTCTCTCTCTGCCTTTCTCTCTTCTCTACAGGCTGGGTAAACTCAGGCACACAGAGTGAGTGTGAAGATCTGTCCCAACTCTGACAGCATCATATTCAATTCTTAAAAATCCTTGTAACCGTACTCAGGAGCAAAGAAGAAAGAGGGATGGAGTCTTCTCCTTAAGGTTGCAGTGGATCGGGATTGGCTGGACAAGCAGCGCAGTGGTTGAATACAAATATAAGACTTCATGAAGCGGGGAGAGAGGGGTTGCAAAAGGATGGCTTTGCAGGAAAATAAAAACAGGGAATGAGAAATGCATTTAATATTGAATAACAAATCAGTAACATGAGCCAGCAAAAAATATTTTTTTTTATTTATTGATCCATCATCACTGCAGAATTTTTTTAACATGAACCAATATTTATTTGATTTAAAAGTATAAAGGTGTGATTTTTTTTTAATCAAATAACTATATATGGACAACATCAACTTGAATTTGAGCAAAATACTTGGTGAAAACAAGCAAAGACACATTAAAACAAATTTGATTTAAAACAAAGACATGTCTTTTTTTCTGCACTGCATTGACTAAATGTAGGTCCAGTGTAGAAAATAGTTACAATCTTCTTGTCAAAGTAGTTGTCCCTGAATGTGAAAATTTGCTGCTAAAATGAAGCATCAGTTTAAGCAAAATGATTCTTGAAAAGAAGCAAAAGGAGCAGAATTGGAGGATATTAAAAAATAGACTTATTTTGGTTAGGATGATCAAAGAATGCTAATTACATTGCAGACCCTAAATTAAATCTGGCCTTAAATGGGTTTTATAGCCAGTTAGAAATGATGCAGTAATCAAGAGCTGCCAAAGAAAGACCAGTTGTCTTTTTAAAGTTGGTTACAAAAAGAAGATTACAGGCTGCTGTTTTAATTATACATTTTTTTTAAATCAGCACAAGAAAATATTACCATCCAATCAGCCAAAGCACTTCAAAAACATCACATCCACACTTATAATTTTTTCAATCCCCACAATCATACTCTCATTTGCCTTTTGCAATTTGTGTATTTAAATTAATTTACATTTCAGATGAAAATGCCACTTGATAACTTCTATAACCACGCATAATCAAGCAATTACAAAGCGAGCTTAAAAAAAAAAAGCTACATCCATCACCTACATGTATCATGCAATAGGAATGCTTTGCTTATGGACACTTAGGCTCAGGCCAAATTGTTCAGCAGTCAGGATGAGCTTTAAAATATTGTCTATTATTTATTTCAGAAGCCAGTGCACGTTTTTACAGCGGTGTGCTATGCAAGACAGAGTGCTAATCCAGATTTGTATTGAGAAGCAGCACTCAAATGTCAATATCGATGGAACGGCACTGCCTTGATAAACAAGATAAAATGAGCCAGTAACAGGTGGTGACTCAAACTGTGCTGAAGCCAAATGTTCATGAGTGGTTTTTTTTATAACACAAAGCAGAAAAGGATTCTGCAAAGGACAAGAAGCAAGCATAGATGCAAGATGTGCTGTTATATGTTTGTTCTAGCATTTTACCTTTCTGCGCTCATCAAACTCACTGAAGCTCTCCGAGTCATCATCCAGGCTGTCTCCTGAGCTCTCAAGCAGGAGGCCCACACCGTCATCAAGGATTTCCTCTGTATCAAAACAAAGCAGTTAGATAAAGACTTTGGACTTTTTCTTTAACATATTTTTCTTGCTTTGTCATTTATTCATATCTACAGTCCAAACAAAATAAATCGTATTGACTAAGAGTTTCCTATCCTCCCTCACACCTCTTCAAATAAAATGTTACCAAAAGTATTTAGAATTAGGTTGAAATGGATTTGTTTGCATTTTAAGTCATTTTCACCTTGACTCTGAGAAAAGATATCCGTGTACAGATCATCTGCTGCATCAGAGCGGCGCGGTGGCAGGTAGCACAGCTGACGGCGGTCCACAGAAGGCAGGGTGTTGACTGTCAGAGCCAGAGATGCTTGAGAAAATGCTGCCTTCATGTCAGAGAAATTCAGATTGTGAGAGTCCTTTCCATTCAGCTGAAGTATTTCATCCCCAGCATTTAGACCTGTAAAGAGAGAGCACCACTCAATTCCATGTACAGACCTCTAATGCATTTAATGCAAAAGGTAAACATTTTATTTCCTCTAAAATAGCTGGTAACATCAGTTTTATCATTTCAAGTATTATGTGACAATTAAATAACAAAACAAGAGTGAAAAGGAAAGAATCACTGCAGTTTTTTTCCCCATTCTGCCCAACAAACATGACTCATTGTTAAGAGCTTTAAGTGCAGTTTGTTGACACAGTGTGAGTAGCTCACAGTCGGCTGTACAGCTGTACTTAAAGTGCTGCATCTTGCCCATCTTCAGCATAATATTTTGACATTGCACAACCCTAGACTGATTCCACAGCAGGGCAGCAAATGCGAAGCAGCTTTGGTGAAGAATCTTATGTAACACAATTCTTGGTAAAGGTCATTGTGAGGCACATTGGTTGTGATTGCAATAATTAACTTCCTTCTGAAATATTGTGTTCTACTAACCCCTTCTAATGATTGCTAATAGTTTTCTTGGCTTTAATGTCACAATAGATAACAATAGTCATAAATATAAAAACGTAGTATATTAGATAATAAAGCAGTTTGTGTTGTCATTAGGCCCTTGTGTAATTATATCATGGTGATACATTGTATTAATATATCAGCAACATTTATCTGCTTCAACTAGTAATAATCACAGCAATAAATCTCTATCTTTGATTTTTTTGTCAGTTTTAAATTAGAACAGAGCATTGCAGGAAAACGCTGAAAACAAACCTTTTGCAAAGGCTAATCCCCCTGCCTTTACATCAGTGATGTAGAGCTGCTGTATTCCATCCTCTTCCACCACTGAAATAGAAAAACCTGAAAAAGAAAGAGGAAAAAGGTTTAAAAACGATTTCGCGTATGCCAAAGTAAAATAATCCATTCTGCTCCAACCAGAAAATGATGAAATATTAACTAAAAACAAATAATGTTCTCACCATAACCGATCATGCAGGATTCATCTCTGTCAAACTGGATTACTTTTGTGGTTTTGGAGCAGATCTCAATTTCTTTATAAAGCTGTGAAGAACAAAAAAAGTTATTATATAAATCATGAAACACTGGCTAACTTTAGTCATGGTGTGGTGGGTGGGTTATTGGCAGCAGGAAAAGAGAGCATTAATTTTCTGCCTTCTCAGACAAAGTGGCTCTTGCCATGTCTTTATGTGTTGTATCATAAATAGATGATGTAAAAATAAAATAGAATCTACATAAATGTGTTGGTTCATGTTCTTTTCATAAAACAAATTCTTTTAAAAAGTGAAACATGCTAATCAGTTTATAAATGTTTCTCTTAAGAGTGCAGAATCTGTTTTCTAGTGTTTTTCCTTGTGTATTTATGGCCATTTAAATCTATTTCTTGATTTTTCTAAGCTTAATAAGGCTGTTGGGATAAAAAGGGATAAGCTCATGTTTAAATAGGGAGTTACATACCAAGTCACAGATATCCTCTTCTGGTTTGGGAATGTAGAACTGCACTTGATTTTCAATAAGGATTTTAAGTCGCAAGTAGTGTTTGGTTGGATCAAGCTCATGAGCCTGTGGAATATATATATATATATACACATATACAAAAAAGATGATATTCTCTTGTATCACAGTGCTAATAATGTTCTTTTGTAATTAAACATTTTTGTAACTATTTAATTTGCATGCTAGTTAAATTAAATTAAGATAAATCAAAAGGTAAGTGAAAAGCTATTAGTGAATGATCCGTCAGACAAAATGAATAAATAAAAACAGGTGGCATAATTGAAGGTGTGACTCTTTTACCTTGCAGATGGATTCAAGAACACACAGTGCAGACTCTCCTGGCTGGATGGTGGTCAACACAGGCTGGTCATTTGGCAAGCAAACCCAGGAGGGAGTGAGGTGGCCAGGGACCCAGATGTCACTCTCAGTGTTGGGTTGTGGAAGGTTTTTTACAGTTCCTTCTTCAGTTTTCTTTGAACAAAGACATCAAGAGTACGTGAATGTTATTACTGCAATCTTCGATTTAGGTCGAGGCTTTAATTGCAAACAGTCTCTAAAGTCTTTGTTTGACATGTATTTTTCCTTATAAATTAAAAGGGTCAAAACACCCATTAAATAATTGCAAGTAATACATTTTTTAAATATTATACAGTCTAAATTCCTGTTTTATTAGGCTTGAGAAAAACAAATCCTCTAATGTGAGGAGAATTTTATGATAATCTCTGCTGCAGGATACATAAAGACTTAATATTTTATTGGTGTGAGGGTTATTTAGTTGAAAAAGTTCCACTTGTTGTTGACCTACTTCTCACTAAAGGAAGATAAAATATTCATCCTTACTGAGTTTTCTTTTACAGGATCAATAAAAATGCTATCTGTGGACTTTTTCTCAGGCTCTTCACCATCAGCAAACACCTGCAGAGGCAAAAAGAAATTGGAACTAGTTTCACCTCAGGCAGTATTGAGAAAAAGATTGTTTGTGGAAAGAGTGAAATAATTTTTTTGAGCAATTCAGTTGTATCTATGCTTCAGAACTTCAAAATGGCCATGTGATATTTAAGGACCACACAGACCTGACTAACTGTAGGGTGGGCTTTGGCCTTCTTCTTTGAGGTTGTGTCCAAACCCCAGATGGAAGAGAACCTGCTCTTTCGCTTGCTGCAAGAATGAGACATGGCTTGAGTTCGTCGTCTTACTCCAGTCTCTGTGCGCGCTGCCACCTTCATAAGCATAACAGCACAAATAGGGTCAAAAGAAATAATGTGTGACATGAACAAGGTTCATTTGATCACATTAAACATAAGTTAAGATGGCCATAGACATGAATCATGCACAAAGTTTAGGATATTTGTATAATATTTATGACCCAATTTAACTTAAAAAATCCAACAATTGAATAACTAAAATAAGAATTAAACCTTTTGTAAGTTTGATTGTTATAAATTCTTAAATAATTAAAGTCAAAGTTACCAAGCTTGTTTTATGCAAGAAAAAAACAACAATTTTAAGCTTCTAGGAAACTATAAAATGTCAAAAATGCTAAACAATAAAACACTTCATGTAGGAGCAATCATCCTCCAAACCTAACCTGAGTTCGTTTGTCTTTTTTATGCCACCATTTCTTGACATTACGTTGATATATGGGCATTGATGAATGAGGGATGAGCAAACTAAATAAGTGAAACTGCATGACAGCTTTTAGTATTTTTTTTTCCTGACAAACCAAACTGCCTTCTAACAGCTTTAACACCCACCAGCTCTACAACACTGCGTCGGTGGTGGTAGGAAAAAAAAAGGTACCTGGATGATGTCTAAAAATCAAATAGATGTTTTTCTCTGCAACTGCTGCTTTTGTTTCTGGAGTGCATAACCCCATGAAACAGCAGGAGGCCAATATTCAACTAAAACTTTTTAAAAGCTGACCTGTGCAATACTCAAGAACAGAAATAGCAATTACTGCAGGAAAACGTGGTTCGACACAAAACATTTTTAGTTTCTCATCTTAGTTTTCCTGACAGGTAAGCCACCAATGGTATTCTGTGATGCTGAAGTGAGGTACAAAGGCAACACAATAATGTAGCTATACTTAAAATGTAAAGAACTTAGACAACAAAGATCATCATCTTAGGTTATAGGTTTAATTATTTCAGCAACAGGTAAAGCTTCTGAACTGACTTGATCTTGTTTTTGCTCCCTACAATGCTCACTACAGTTTATGCAAAAACAATTACATGCATGCATATATAAAGTTTATAAAATCATCATGGTTGTCCTAGATCAAATTAAAATTTGTTAAATTATAAAACAGAGAAAAGCCAATAGAGTATATCTACCAGTGCATGGAAGGAAGAGACTGAGAATATACCCAGTCGGCCCATTGCCAGCTTGGTGGGGCGAGAGGCGAAGGCTAGGAGGCGTTTAGGGTTGGGGAGCTCTCCTCCTTGCAAGCTGGCCAGGTAGCATCTAAAGCGAAATAAATCCATGTGAAACTGCTCCAGGTTCTGCTCCCACAAGAAGATCTGCAGGATGGGAGTAACACAATAGCACAACAACTCAATTGTTTGTCAACTCCAGATCAAGATGGAGCATCTCTTCTCCAGAAGCTCTGCTGGCATTTTGGCTCAAACTGTTGTCAATATGCACTTTCTTTGCTAAATGGTTTGATGTTTACTGGGCCAGTAGAGCAGGACTTTGTGATTATTCACTGGGCCATCCCCTCCCAATCACGGTTATGAGCCGGTGTTTGGAAAAGGCTTCTGCCACTGTTGTAGCAGAAAGTTCTGTTTTACTGCCAAGTAGCCCAGAGACGAAGAAACAATACTGCACATTCCACTGGCAGACAGAAGCTGGGAGCGTTTCAGCTTTCTCAGCTTTTTAGGGAACGCTCTTATATCCATTCCGCTCTGCACAATTTGGAACCTGATACTGCCAAAAAGAACAGCCCAACTGGGCACTACCTTAGTGAAGAAACAAAGGCCATTTGATGCCCCCTCTTTGTAAACAGTCCTATTAAAGACAATGTCAGCTTTCCAGTTAATTATGAATGGAGCTCTATTGGCCAGTGCCAACTGCATACCATGTAAGAAAATGTGTGTGTGTGTGTGTGTGTGTGTGTGTTCTTCTATGCTAATGGGGACTTTGCATTTACTTCCATTCATTTAGCAGTTATTTCTATAGCTTAACCCTGACCCCTTACCCTAAACCTAAACACTCACCTCTAAACCTAACCTAAACTCAATTCAAACCATTGTCCTAAACCTAACTCCTGATCCACCAACAGTATTTCCCCCAATGGGGACTGGACTGGACTGAACAGTGGGTCCTCACAAAGCTGTGTGTCACAAAAAATAGTCAAAAATTGCCCCTACCAGGTAACAAAAACATGCACACACACACGTGGGGAATAATAACTGTAGCAATTTAATACTCAGATACCCTTATGTTTTAGTTAACCAATTAAGAATATTGTAGGTAAAATTCCTACTAACAGACATGTGAGTGACGCAAAGCCCAACTAATAACATATTTAGATTAATATGAATATAGCCATAAATGAACAATAAAACTGAGGTTTTAAAGCTGTTCGGTAGATGAAATGAAGAAACATGCTAAAGAACATCTTTGACAGTCACAAAGACCAGCAGGAGCTCAGGTGAATAAATATTTCATGAACTTTTTTAGAGAATTGAGATAAGATCAGACCTGTATTTATCCATGTTGCTTATTAGTACTGCATTACAATTAATACATTTTCTCCTAAAGATTATTAAAACTGTTATTTTACAACTATGCTAAGATTTGGTCTTGTTCTAATTCCAACATACTCAGGTATTTCCTATAGAGTCATGAACATTCCCTTTCTAAAAGCTAAACTCATTTCTGGACTGACTTTGCTACATTTTGTCTAGCTTGAGCCAGAATGGAAGAAAGCTCCAACCAATTTAAATGTTTTTAAACACACAAACAGATATGGATTAATACACGTTTATGTAAACAATACATTTATGTAAACACTATTTTATTAGTTGCCATGACATTTGACAATGACATTTAGTTTTGATCACAAATTTGGAAAGTTGTCCAATAAAAGTTTTTTTCCTACATTGCATCTTCTTTTACTTTGCTGCATTTATGTGATTGACAATATAAATTCCAAAACATTTTCTTCCTGATAGAATAAAAAGTAATTCAGAAAAGGTAAATGCGTTTGCAGGAACTAAACTGCTCTCTAGACTTTTACAAACTATTCTATTAACAATCTTTACAAATCTGACACTGTAGTGTGATGTGGGAACTCTGACATATGAATATAGATGGGTCATGAAACCTACTTGATCCAGAATTGTCTTCCTTTTCTTGGTGTCAGTAACAGCTGACAGTTGCATCTCTCCCATCTTCTTCATCTTCTCGTCCATGTCGATTTTTTGCTCCAGTTTCTTGATCTCGGCACGCAGTAACCGAACGGTGTCCTCTCTGTGATGAAGACGGGCAACAGCAGTAGCACATGCTGAATGCATGGCTGTGATCCAGTTTTCCAGCTCTGTCTGGCTGCAGGTCTGCATGTGGACAGTAAATGAAGAGAGTTATTCATTGGAGTAGCTGCTCCACAATCATTCTGGTGTCCATGATCTTTAGTACTTGTACAATTCAAGCTTGATAAAACAACTAGTTTTGACTTGTATGTACTGACACATATCGACAACTATAATCAAACCTTCTGAGTTGGTAATCACTGTCATGAAATGACTTAATACCTATCATTGTGTAATTTAGGGGTAGTTAACCCCCCAATAATACTTTGCATTATGTTGAACTTGTTTTGCAGGTATCTCTCTGGTGATATAATCTTACCTGGAAAAGAAATGCATCACCCAAGGAATTGCTAAGACAAAAAACAAAGTCCTTTTTGGGATGCTCTGGCACAGCTTGGACTATACTGTTCTCTACCCATATGGCATGCTTGGGATTACTGTTGTTGTCAATTCCTGAGCGACCATCAGTCTCATAGAAGAAGAGGGTGCATCCTGCAATGTCAAAACAAAAACAAAAAATCACAAGGCAGGCACATGCTGACTTAACAAGGAAACAGTCTTAGAGATGATCTAGATTTTTTTTAAAAGCCACCTTTTCTCAAGCAATTTAACTCTGCTCTCCAGTGGCCAAGATTAAGAAGTGCAGCACATTTGACTTATCAGTGAGAAATGCTTTAGGATTTTTAGTCCATGCAGAGTCAAGTGGCATAAAATTTAATTTTCTGATTTGAGATTATCTAAAACTGTCTGGATGGGCCACAATTTTGGTTACAAACTTGAATTTTTATGTTGAATTAGTTGCATGAATAAAAAGCTTTTTAAATAAACTGTAGTAAAATAAAGCAAACTGTTAGAATCCCTTCATGTTCAAACACACCTTTAAGGGAAACCCAGTAATTTTTCCACTTGCGTCTTGTGGCAGATTCCACTTTCTTGTTCTTCTTGTGTACAAGGAAGTTCTTGACAGCGAGGTTACCAGCTTTGCGTACCATCCCCTGGACAACACTGAGTAAAACATCAGACTGGTAGGCGGAACTCATAGTGCTCTGCTCATCACTTAGGGCGGAGCTTGCTTCCTCCAAGTTCTCTGTCTGGCAGGAGCTCATTTGTAGCTCTTGGCGAAAGTTCTCATACACGCCCTGCACACACTCGTTGGCCCCACCGCCACCACTGCTGCCGCTGTCGCTGCCAGCAAACATACTTCTTCCATGCACTGAATACACAGAAAAGGAGGCTGACATGGTTTTGTAGCGTCGAGACTGGTGCTCTGCCTCTACCATCACCCCATCGATTCCACTGTCCTCGTATTCACTGCCATCCCCAGCAGTGACATCCTGAATGGTGGCAGAGGTACAAAACAGGTAAGATGGCATGGCATTGATCACAAGGAGGGCAGGTAGTTGACAACAAAATTACACTTGATGACAGTTAAACAATATAGGAAATACAGGATGGAGTAATTGTTGCAAAGCACACAATTTAAAAAAAAACATTTGCCAAAGTGCAACTTGTGTAAGGAAGAGCTTCCGAAATTAAAAACTCACAGCAAAACTTGTGCTGTTCTGTGAATACAGCCTGCCCTTCCTGTGGCACCAAAAGGTCTGCCCTCTCCTCACCACATAGCCAAAGGCTCCTGGGAGATGAAGGGGCTTACACTGAGCCTGGTATTTCCATCTGGTCACATGATCTAATCAAAAGCGCTCCGGAGCTCCATTCAGCAGGTTGACAGTGCCCCGTCATGACAGAGCCACCACACGTTTTACTGTTACGCTTTCACCGGCCTCTGCTCATTATCATAAAAAAAGCCTGGGGCATTTCTAACAGGGAGTGACTTCAAGCTGTGCTCACTCCCTCCCATCAATACTGTCACTTCTCCCAGAAAAAAAACAACTACAGTTTCAACATAAAACCATCACAGCTTCCTTTAAACTTTTACACTTAATTAGTGAAGTGAATGAAGCAGAGGAAATGCTCAGACACAAAGGAGATTAAAAAAAAACTGATGCAAATAGTTTTGTGGTGCTTCTTGGCTACATGAGAAATCTGCACAAATTATCACATTTTATCTAAACAAATGAGCCGAAACATCCTTTTAACGGTTCAAATCTCTGACACTGAACCTAAATAAGAATATTAAATACAGGGTTTGTTTCATTTTCTATCATTTATACCAGATTAAAACAAATGAACAAAAACCATTCATGATATCAAATTAGTGTACAGCAGAGTAAAATATGAGCTCACTGGGAACTCACGCTTGATCTTACCTGTATAGTCTGTGCCCTTCTGCCCTGCATACTAGTACATATGGTGGTTTGATGGCTGCTCAGGCCTTCTGACAAGCAGTGGGAACGTCGGCAGGGAAGCGTGTATGCACCATAGGTGTTCCCATCTTCCTCTGATGGAGATAACATCTTCTCATCCTCGCTCTCCCTTACAGACCTGTTGGCATCGTGCCACTTGGCATAACGGCCATGGGGCTGCCTGCAGGCTGGACTGGTGTTGCTGAACAGCTCATCCAATGAGTTCGACCTATCAGCAGAGTCAGCAGGGCTGGACTGCAGGTGGCCTTCACGGTTGTTGAAGTCTCTCTCATTGGACATGTCAATGATCTCTTCAGTACTGGTCAGGTGATCCTGACTGACATCAGACAGGGAAAATTCCAGGCTGTCATCTCGCCAGGTGTCTGCAGATTTAGACCTCTTTTTGAAACTGACAGTTTCTTTGGAGCAGTCCATGGTCTTTTGAAGGTATTTTACCTCATTTGTGTACATATCTTCATCATGCAGTTCCTCTGCAGTAGGGCCAGGTAGGGTTATGTGCATTGTATTCATATGGACTGTGGGATTGGCCAGATCATTGTGAAAGGAAACGGGCCGCAGACTCATAGCCACACGATCCACCCAAATGGGGCTTCCAAAATCGTGGAGGATGTTTGTTTCATTGAAGGGTTCCAAGCCATTGTCAGCGAGGGATTGTGGGATGCTGGGAGTACTACTTGAGCGTGTGCTGGTCTCAGAGTTCCTGTGCTCCATTTTTCCTGATGAAGCGTGGCGCGAGTGTCTGGATTGTTTGTTGGAAATGCGAAGAGACCGCGACATGTGCTTACGTGACAAATAGCCACGTCTGTTACTGTAGAGGACATGATCCCCGTTCTGGCTCTCAACATTCCCCATGATTCAGAGCCTGAATGAAAGATTATAGGCATTTTAAATAAACTTCAAAATACAAATATTTGTGCACCAATTGAGATTTTTGGCATACCTGCAGGGTTGTGATGATAGTTTTGGCATTTTTGTCACTGGATTTTCAGACAACTTGAAACTTCAGCAGCTGGAACGATCCACAAAATCCTGAAAAACAATAACTCAGAAAAGTCAATAATATTTTTGCCTGTTAGCTATGTTGTTTGATAAATATGGGTATGCCATTTATGAAATCTGCTTCTAAAAACTGAATTTTTGAATAAAAAATGGCATATTACTGATTAATGCAACAAATTTGACTTATAACTTCCTGAGCTTCTTAATTGCTCACATTTTGGGGGGAATTTAGGCCACACTAACTAAACAGTACCCCAAATTTGACAGAGGAAGTGATTCACTCAATCCCTTTCAACATGCACCAGGATTTTGTGAAGCGAAGACTAATGAGAGTATGAGAGCAGACACGGGCTGAGTGAACATGAGTTATTCAGGGCTGAAGTGAACCATCATGTTGTGTTATTGTCATTTGTTCTCAGGCAGTACCCCCTGAAGTACAGAGGACTGTGAGCAAGAGGAGGGTGCAGAAGCTTTTACCATAATGCACAGTCAGACTCCATCTACCTGCCTTTAGGCTGGAAAGCCCCCGCTAAATAAGATCCTGTTCTATGCCCTGAGACCGTCAACAGATGGGAGGGAAGATTGCCCAAGATGAGACTGTTGTTCCTCCTGATGTTTGTTTCACTCACTTTAGAATGAACTCTTTAAGGGGGGAGCAATGATTTTGTGTGTGTAGCTGAAGCATATGGGTGTGAGCCCAACCGTCTGTTGCTGCACTCAAGCTCACAGTAATGGGAGTGTTATATAAACTGGAGCTGACCCTGTTTTTCTACCTAGCTGCTCCTATTTCCCTCCTTATTCTGTCCTCTCTTCACCATTCGCTGGTACTGCATTACACGATGTGTAAAGTCAACAATGCCATCCATTTATTTTTCTTCTATATAAGCAGTTCACCCATTTCCCCTAATCAGGTGTGATACAGATGAAAAAAGACAACAATGATGACTATAAAGTACCACAACACTTGTAACAGCAAATTTAAAAAAAAGAAACCCAACAGTCATAAAGTTGCAAAACATGCTTACAAAGCACAAGTGACTCCAAAATTACAACATGAGCTACACCTGGACTGGTCTATTTTATCTTTTACACAACTAGAAGATTAAAACATGTTGTAGGCCAAAATGTGCAAAGCAGAATCTGTGGATTTGGGTCCTTTGGGGATCCCTAAAAGGTTATTGTTTGTTTGGCATTATGCTGTTTAACTGGCCAGACATGAATTCATCATTAATGTCTGTTCAAGGTTTCAAGAAATGATGAGGAGCTTAAGTAACAAAAAAAGCCTGATTTATAGTCCATGAGTTATTAGACACGGTTTCTCGCTGATGTGGTCTCATGGCGGAAGTAATGAACTTTTCTTCTCTCATACTGTGTTGCTGTTTGAACAAACAATATGTTTTACAGAGAGAGGACAGTGGGAGGGCTTTAACCCAGACTTCTGCCCCAGAGTTTTTCTATCCCAATGATTTGTTAATGAGAAAAAAACCCCATCTACAATCATGTCAGCAAGACAGTTGGTTATCTGATGATGAGACCTTAAGTGAGTCAGTGTAGAAACCACAAACTTGGACAACTCATTGCATTACCCTTAAATAAGGGTGTAATTTTGCTATACATTGCATGACCAATGTCTCATTAGTTTGTGTTTTTTTATAGGGTAACATTCATCAATTTTTATACCCACTTGATTCTGTCCAGAGTATAATAGCAGCCATCTAGAGTTCATTATGTTACACTCTGAACAAGTCACCTGTCCATCACAGGACATTTATGTTGAAATATATTTAATTTATTTCAATATTAACCAAACAACTATTGACTGGTCTCCAAATTATTATCACAGCTACAGTGGGTTGCAAAAGTATTCATACCCCTTGAACTTTTCCATATTTTGTCACATTACAACCACAAACATAAATA
>JARVGW010000624.1:19049217-19060272 GCA_031762495.1 Anablepsoides rubrolineatus | reverse complement strand
ATTGGCTGATTAGAAATTAAGTGTTAACGAGCAGTTGGACAGCTGTACCTAATAAAGTGGCCAGTGAGTGTATATTAAAGAAAAAACATTTTTACTTGATAGTACCTTTTGCCAATAATTATATTTTCCAGTAAAAAAAAAAATACAGGGAATTATTTTTTTTTTATTATAATTCTTGGTACTTTTTGCTGGGGAAAACTGATGAATTTGTTTCCAGTAATTTTTGTAGAAGGATAACTTAATAATTTATCCATAAAATAACTTTATAACTTTCCTGTACTTCTTGTGTAGACTGTACATGTACTCGCTCAAATTGTAAGACGTATTAAATTCCATACACAACTATAAAATAGGAAAAAAACAAAACTGAATAATGTGTTGACAAATCCATCTATCCATCCATCCATTATCTATACCCGTTTCTTCCTTTCTGGGTCACGGGGGTCACTTGTGCCCATATCCAGCAGTCACAGTGCGAGGGGCAGGGTACACCCTGAACAGGTTGCAAGTCCATCACAGGGCCACACAGAGACAAACAACACATCAACCATTCATTCACTCTCTCACTCACACCTAGGGACAATTTAGTGTTACCAATTAACCGAACAGTAATGTTTTTGGTCTGTGGGAGGAAGCCGGAGTGTCCGTAGAGAACCCACGCATGCACAGAGAGAACATGGAAACTCTACCCAGAAAGGGGCCGAGATTTGATCTGGCGACCTTCTTGCTAAGAGGCAACAGCTCTACCAAATGAGCCACCAAGTTGAAAAATCACTTTAAAATTTTTTTATATATATATATATTATTGAGCACGTACCACCGAGTGTCTGGCTCTTTATGCTGGGAAAACCTTTCTGCCTGCGTTCTCTGTCCTTCCCTCTTTCACTTCTATCTTGGGAACGTGAACGAGACCTCCTGTGCTGATCTCTGGAACGAGAGCGTCGAAGCCTTGACCATCTAGTGCGAGATGAAGATCTTGACTTTCTTCTTCTAGGAGATCTGAAATAAAAACAAACAAAACTATTGAACATGACATTATCAAGTTACTGTTTCTTACACAGTATTATTCTTTCCTCCATTACATTAAAAAGAAACACATCAACCAAGTTATAAAAATGTACTTCAAGTGTTTTGAAATCTACACTACAGGATGTAGTTATAATTGCACAGGCTGTCAACATAAATAATTCCTGGACTTTTTATGCAGCGAGTCTGATTACATGATTCTGCGCAAAGAGGTAATCTCATTAGGAAACACTATTGCCTCAAAGAAAGAATGCCATTTGCAATAATGGTAAGGGAGATAATGTGTTGATGTCCAAGAGTGCCCAGAAGAATAATGCACAAAGCATTAAGCTTCTGGTATTCTTCTCATCCTCTGTCAACTCTTCACTTACTAATCAACACACAAACAAATGAGGTGCGAAAATTTTCAACTCTAGGATTGTGTTGTGAACACAGAAAACTCGGCACTGATAAAGTGATGAAATCTAACCCTTCCAGCCTTTTCAAAATTTGATGTATTAATACCTAAGAGTTCTCAAGGATCATTAAGAGGGACTTATTCTCAAATCTTAAACTATTTTTTTAATTAACAATATCTCAATAAGTTCTACATGTTTGAGTAAGGAACTATTTATAATAATTTGTTACTATGTAAAGCAAACTTTAACCTCAGCTCAGCACTAAAGTAAAATATCAGCACATGTTGATCTGTGATTTTATTGTAAACTTTGTCCCTATTTTTTCCAGTACTAAGAGAAAAGGTTAAACCATGTCCTAATGAAGACTTAAATTAAAGTAGTATACCACATAAAATATATAAACAGGGTTGCACAACTGTTTGTCAACACATCAGTTACCTGGAACTAGATCTCGATCTCCTGCCATAGCTTCTTCGTCTTCCTTCGAGCCTTGCAGATGAATTTTCTTTTGAGTTTTCCTATTAGGCATTGATGACAAGAGAACGTTTTGATTAAATGAGTTTTCTAAAAAAAAAAAAAAAAAAAAACTAACAACTACAAGTTTTGCATTTAAACCTACACTTAGTTAACTGTTTTCTACATATTTTGATAGCAATGATATCTTACTTCAACTTAGATTAAAAACAAACAATCAAACAAAACTAAAACACTCAAGTTGGAATGCCTACCCGTGATTGAGCGTAGGAATCTTTTAAAGAGTTATATCCATCTGGTGTTGAGTGATGTTCACCATAACCCATTCCTCCACTGTGCTGTAAAATAAAGAAGCATCTAAAAACACTGTTCTAACAAAATAAGCAGAATACTGAATACAGATTAATTTAGAAGAAGCGTGCAGCACTACAAATGC
Source organism: Anablepsoides rubrolineatus (assembly GCA_031762495.1). NCBI lineage: Eukaryota > Metazoa > Chordata > Actinopteri > Cyprinodontiformes > Rivulidae > Anablepsoides > Anablepsoides rubrolineatus. The sequence goes on along the minus strand of JARVGW010000624.1, from coordinate 19,057,938 downwards.
AGTCGTTTACATTTATCAAAAGATTTTGAAGCATACACATTAATATTCAAATTTGATGTGCATACACCTGCTTGCAAATGATCTTTGAATAAAATACAGTAAAACTGCTCATTTGACATTTACCAGAGTTATTGTATTTTGTAAGTAAAAAACAATACCTTCATATCCCCAGCCTGTCCCACCATATCAAGATGAGCATTTGTGTTCAGCATCTGCCCGTGAAACTGGTTCAACATATTTTGAGGAATGCCTCTGTCAAGACACAATACATAGTGGACATTACAAATTCAGTCAATAAACCACAAAGATTTAATGTAACAAAAACATTTCTACATCATGACTAAAAGTAGATAGGACTGTGCCTTTGCAGTTTCTGCTACAAAAATGATGGACAATATACTTATTTAAAAACCTCTCAGCTCTTAGAGGAATAAAATATGCTAAAAGTACAATCCATTATTACTGGTATTCAATCCACAGGGTTTGCTGTCATAATTTTATCTTTTATTTTATTTATTTATTTAATTTTTTTTTTTTTTTTTGGGGGGGGGGGGGGTCTTTTCTGTGTTATGCTGTTTTTATTAAATAAGTTATTGGTGTTCTTTAAATAAAATTAGTACTGACATGTTTAGAAGTTTTAATGGAGCTCAGTAGTCTAGTCTGCAAGTACATTTTAATAAAACAAATACATCAATAATTATCTCATTTTCATTTGTGAGTTATGCAAGTCACATAGCCATGGGTGCCACTTTGTTAATTGCGTTTATGCAGCCAAACTTGTAAACTACTGCTACAGACATCTAGAAGTTAAAAATGTATTAAAATAACTAAAATAGACTAACAGTTACAATATAAGCTGACAAAACATCAAACGTTTTGTATAAAAATGGCAACAAAAAAAATAGCCTTATTTGAAATGGTCTGTTTAAAACTGAATATACAGTCAATCTAAAATTTGACTCACTGTAAATGAATGTTGACATCTGAAACAGGCATATCCGAAACATCCTCATCGTAGTCAAATCGATTGAGCAGTTTCTGGGAATATAAAAAATAAAAACATGGACATGTTTTAGAGAAGTAAATAATAAAACATTATTTTGTGATATTGAGATATAGTATTACCTCAGCTAAAGAGTTTTTCTTTACAGTTTCAGCACCATGCGAGTTGAGATGGGTCACAGACACCTGCGTTGGGCTTGTTATGTGGTTTGCAATGGTGGTGGCTCCCAGAGTCTTATCTGCCTGCTGAATGTTCTGGAGCATCTTCTGCAGCTGAAGGAGAGGTAAAAAGAGGCAAATGACTTAAGAAATAACTGAAAAACATTAAGGCCAACTTACAGCTTACCTCTTGACATTGGGGAGATTGAAGCAGTTGTGCCACAGCAGCTAAAGCATCTGAATTGGGTAATTGATGTACCGCAGGCACAACAGAGGGATTACAAACAGCAGATGTAGTTTCTGGTTGGGGGTTACCGGGAGCTGTTCAGAGACATAATGCAGTATAGTTTAACAACATACTAAAACAAATAATAAATTAAATAAAGCACATTACTTTATGTACAAATATTACCAGATAATGTTACAAACATTGTTCAGTACCTTCAGGAGCAGGAGAATATGCACCACCATTGGCCATATCCATCAGAGGCTGAAGGATATCCATGCTAAACACTCCATTCTTCTCCCACAGGTTTAACACACGAATTATTTTATTCTAAATATGTTAAAAAACAAACGTCCATAAAATATATGTTAAATATATGTTTTTTTAAATAATAAACAAACATCCATATATGTTATATGATATGTTTTTTTAGTTAATTCATTACTGATACATGAACATAACAAAAGGGTCTTAAAGAAGTACCTTATCATCTTCTGGACAATGATAAAGGTTTTGGAAAGTATCTGTGAAGTTCTTCAAAAACCTGGGTCCAAATACATCTTTCTCAACACCAAACTGATGGCGTGACTGCCGAACAATAGAATCAACCACGTATAATCCCGGAACCTTCAATTCTGGTTTGCACTAAAATAAAAAAACAGAGCAAATCGATACTGATTTCTTTTAAAATATTTTACGTGTTAAACAAAAATGGAGCTCAAAGATTTAGATTTACCCAGGCTAAACAAATACATACCTTCTTGATGAACTTTTCTACTATCTGGACAACATGTTTGTACAGCTAAAAACAAAAAAAATAAATGTCAGTCATAGAAAACCACAAGGCAATATATAAACAAAGGGTAAAATAGGTGATGGTAAATATAGTGTATATGAAACACTTGTGCCACATTTCTCTTTTAAAAACCTCAAAACAGCGAGGAAAAAACATTACAGTATGGATATAAACATTTCACAAATACTGTGAGTATTAAGATGTTCATGTTTCTTTTTAATTACTTAAAAGACCTTTGCTATACACAAAGATAAAAGTTTATGCTCTGTCTTTATATTAGTTCAGTTCAAAAATACAAATGTATGGGGCAGTTTTGTGACAACTGAATAGGAAAATGTACATTTTTTAAGTTGTTACAAGGTTATGGTTGCAGAACAGTTTTAACAAAGAAACCTTATTTACCTTAATGGCCTTGATGGCTGATTTTGTTACAGACATCATTTTAGCACGGGATATTGGCGGCTTCATGTCAATCATGGAGAACAACTTGTTAAAAAAAAGGAAAAGAAAAGAAACTTCTATCAGTTCATTTTAAAAGATAAATTGAAACACACAAAAAGAAGCAACATCAGACAACACTAAGCTTAGGAAAGCAGAATACTGTATATAAAAATAGCAACAAGAGAAAGTATTTCAAACTTGATCGAGTACACTGAATGAGATGATTTTTTGTTTATGAAATACATTCCCCAAGCTTATGGAAAAAGGTAAATAAATTAACGTAATTTGAAGAAGATCTAAAAGATTTCCTTCAGTCAGAACATCGTTTACCCCAAATAAAATGTAAAAATTGGAACGATTAGCACACTTTAAGAATGAGTATGGCAATAATTTATGTAGATTACAGTCATCATCATTACACAAGCTAAATTTAAATAAAACTTTTCAGATGGTTAGGATTACAGAATAATAAAGACATTTTTTTCAACACAGAACAGGAAACAATTGTCAACTTGTGTTGAGTTACTCATGACAAGCAGAAGCAGGACATACTGGGAACAGGCAAACATGGATTTATTTCCTTAAATTACAATAAATGAGGTTTAACTTTTACATTATTAAGGAAGCAACAAGCTTTAGGTGGCCAGTTAACGTGTAACACTTAATGTAGTTGTAAACATTTACCGGACTCAAGCAACACGCAAAAAACACGTGATTCACTTTCGTTTCATTGTAAACACGGATTCGAATCTAAGCTAACATAATTAGCAACATTTCTCAGTAAAACTGTAAACATCTTAACCAAGACGATTGAAAAAGGAAATTTGAGTTGGCGTTTAAGCATTCCTAAACCTAAACATAGTAGTAGGGATTCGTCTCGTGCAAGGCCGCACCATGCTAATCAAACACAGAATTTCAATGCAAAACAAAAAGCATGTATTAATATTATTTGGAACGTCTATTTTAATTATTTAAGTGGAAAATAACTATCCACGCCAAAAAAGGAAATTTAAACTAAAAAAAACGGGGTAACTTTACATTGGATTAGGCTGTTCTGACCAAAAGACGAAATACAACTTTACCTCCACGTTGAATGCGTTCACTGCATCCATGGCGATTTAATACTAAAACAACTTAATTGAATGAATATACGTTTGACTATTTCTAAGCGCAATAATATATAATTATATTACAAAAAACATTGCGACCAGTCACGTCGAAAGACCATCTAAGCTTCGATAACTATTGCCCAGGCCTCTGCTAAGCTAATGCTACTAGTGACCTCCCGTTTCCACCCTGTAAACTAATTACGTCACGAGGGGATGTTGCCTTCACATCTGTCGGAAAATGTAATGACTGCTCACAAAATCACACACACGAATGCCACCGTACACCACTGCTCATTGAAAAAACGGTTGCGTATGTTTACGTTATGGATTAATTACTTGCATAGACCATTTATGGGCAAAGTGGGTGAACCATGACTATATCCTCTTGGAAACATACGTACTCGAATTAAAAGTGGCATGCTTTGTAAGTTAGTACAAACTATTGTTAAATATTGATGGGTACCTTTTTTTCTTTATTGTAATTTAGATATGGTTATGTTTCATCATGTTGACTTGTTGATTTTATTGTAATTATATACATAAATAAAGTTTGCGCAAATTAGCTCGTGGAACTTGAACATCTCATTCGCTTATTTAAATGTTCGTTACGCCCTCTTGTGGCCAACTCTAAACACTACACACTATTCCTGAGCTACAAGTGACAGCAGCAGAATTAACTCAAGAGCAGTTCAAGCGCTAATGAGAGAGCAGCGGATATTTTTCGGAGTTTTCCCAAAGGCTTTTACAGATGCTGAAACCAGAAGCATTTTTTATTTTTCACTATGAATATTTCTTCCCATCTTGGCAACGCAACAGATGTGTCCAAGAAAGACACGTCTGTGACTGGAAACTTCAGCAGCGCTATTTCTTATGAATGGGAGTACTACTATGATTATCTTGATCCTGTGATTGTGGACGAGAGTAAGCTGAAATATAATAAATGTAGGTTCTTGTATATTACCTCTTTAAAAATGTGCTCGTAGTATGTCAAAACTAATTTCCGTCTTCATTTTCAGACTCAATTGTCATAATATTGTGGATATGTCTGGCTGCATTTGTGGGAGTTCTCTTTCTCAGCTTGAATCTAATGTCTCTGAGTGGAAAATGGCCAAAGTAAGTGTACCCCCCCCCCCCAGAAAATGTAATGATTTTGGAAAAGAGGTCATTGAGAGTTCTCACAAAATATGTAAAGCCATATATTGATTTACATTTTTTGCATTTTGTTTATTGCAGGATGCACAAACTCAGAAGGCACCACAGAGGATCAAATGCTTGAAGGTTAGCACTTTTGAATATATATTTTCCAAAATGAGATGAACCTAATTATACAAGAGGGACTAGAAATGATTCATTAGAAATGACATTAAAAATGTTTCAAAAAGCTGCTTTTTAAACGAAGACATTATATCATTTATTTTGTGTTTTAAACAGTACGTTTGTGACACTTAAAAAAAAAAATATAAAAAATATTTTTGTCTTAAATCATGGAGAAGATGTTTATTTCTCCTGATCACATTTTGATATTATATAAAGAACTAAATAACACATCAAAATGAAAGTCAGCAAAATTTAATCTTTGGAAGAGCACAGTCCAAATATTCCATTTATCTTTTCATGGCAATGATTTCTTTACAGATCGCTCTGACGGCTGGCTGAGTTTTTGATGTGGAGACCTTTTTGTTTTTGCTTTTCACTCCGGTCACCAAACGAACGTGAGACAGGAACAGTTCGGCTGAGGCGGCTCCACTCCATAGCTCATGGATGTACATTGACAACAGAAACAATCCTGCTTCTGGAAAGCAGAAAACAAAAGTTCAATTAGTCACTTATTACAACTGAGAACCATTATGTGGCTTACTATGCTTTCACTCAGAAATAATAAAGATGCACATACAGTACATGTTTAAATATCTCTTCTTCATATCTATTGTGAAGTAATTATATGTTTTTTTTGTGCTTTTTTTAGCTACTATTTTGTCACTTTTAACTAATATTTTGGTCCCAGCCCCAGACCACTGATTAATGCTGCCCCCTGCTTTCCTGTCCAGCCACTAAAATGTACAAAGGCCACTTGTGCCAGAAATATTATTTACAAAATGATTAAGAAACACCTTTATTTGCTGACAAACTGCACAAAGAAATATTTTCTACCTTCCTGTTCTAAGAGACAGAAGAGTTGATCTTGTGTGTGTGTGTATGTGGGGTGGGGGGGGGGGGGTATTATATACGGGTTATTGATAATTAGATTTTTAATGCTTTTTAAGCTCAAAAAATGATGATCATATTTTACTCGAGATCGTATTATACATGCATAAATATGGTAATTGAAATTTCTGACCCCTTAATTCTCCTAAAGGAAATTAAATATTAGAACATTGTGTATTTAGAATTTTAGAGCCATTCTGTTGTATTCAGTGTAAACATGTTATTTTTATTCACACTCAGAAAGATTCTAAATAAATTCTCAGTTTCTCACCACATCTTGATTGATCCTGATGAGACAAGCAGGCAGAGAGGACTGACTGATGGAGATCTGAAGGGTGTCCTTGCATCTCTAGTAAACCGATCATAATGTTGGTAAAAAGCTGCAACATTTCTACTCTTGTTTCAAAGCTGGAGTGACACCGAGCTTCAACGGTGAGGTGGAAGAGCTGAAGGAGGTCGGCTTTCAAGTCAAAATCAAGCATCACGGCATTTTTGATTTTCTCCTGTTTCATCACGGTTTTTTCAAACCAGTGAAGGAACTCTCTTGTACTTTCATCAGACGGGTTCTCCACCAGCCACCTCAGGGACCACTCAGTAAGCAGGAGTGCAGTGTCACCAGCCAACTCACTGGGGTCCAGTTTGTCTCTGGACTGATCTGCCTGGGGTTCTGAGAGGTGAAACACAGGATCCCAGTGAACAAAGATCCTGCTGAGGTGAACTTTACACTCTGTCAGGAGACTCCCCTCTAGAGTCTTGTTGTCCTCTGGTGGGTTCACATCTCGTCTGCTGCCTTGATAGACGTGGCTCTTACCTCGCACCTTAAACCTCCCCCAACCTGAGGATAAAGATGAACAAAATAACTTGTATTGCATTAATAAGAATAGTAATAAATGAATGAATAAATGTTCTGGGAAGTCAGGAAAGAGAAATTTAATTACAGGAATGGAAACAGGCTCAGCTAAAATACAACAATTACTGACAGCAGCTGTTGACGTTGGATTGTTTTTCAGACTTTTTAAGAATACTTCAAAATAATTAAATCTGTTCATTACAATGACAAAAATTAAAAGGCAAAATATCCACAAGCTTTTCCTAAATCAATGGTTAATGTGTCCTTGAGTTAAACATCTGTAAGCACATTTTGTGACCAGCTGCCAGCTACTACATACATTTGTTCACCTACAGAAACAGAACAGCAATTAGGAAATTTAAGGTTGATTTTTTGCACCTGCTGTGGACCAGTTTGTTTACCCTAAAACTACACTAAGAGGTTTATTGAAAGATTTTTATTTCTACTTCAGCTGCTATTTTTCTCCTTCCTTGTGTTTATTATGTCTCAACACAGGGAAGTTTTTTTTTTTTTTGGTTTTGATCAAACATATTAAAGGCACTCACCCATAAGCTCCTTCAACTTGTGTTTTTCTGACAAGGCTTGTATTTTGGTGAGAAGAGCTGTGCACTGGGACAGGGAGGCCCAGGAGAGAAGCAGAGAGAGGGTTTCGGTACAAGAGAGTGGCTGTGGATGGAGCGTGAGGCGGTCAGCTTGTTTGTTTAAACAGAGAGCTGTCGCCCGGTGCATCAGTAACGAGCAAAGAGTCCGAGCAAACACGCTGAACGGAGTGGCCTTCACGCCCAACCTGCGAGGACGAGATCAAACAAACACTGAGACCCTTGACCACATGACAGCTGGCATTTATGGTGACGGACACCTCAGCGTGTGTTATCTGTCTGAAAGATACAGTGATTTTACCTGAGGTGTCTGTTGATGGCCAGTGACACACAGAGGAACTCGCTGATGAATGGAAGTGGAACACATTTCATTAAGCTCTGCAAACTCTCCTCAGTAGAAGATGTGACCTCATTAACCTTCTTTTCCTTCTGCCCGAGGACAGTGAACCACAGCCCATGGAGCAGATCAATCATGGAGCATAACAGCTGCTGGTTTAGATTTCTGAGGATTAAAAAAAAGTACAGGTTAATGCAGCAAATATGCAACTGATTATTGCTGTAATGTATGAAATGATAACAGCTATGATCTTACCTTTTCTCCACTACTTGTAACATCCAGCTCAGCAGTCCACAGTTCCTAATGAGACCATAAGCTGCTTTTGTCACACGGGCAGCACGACACAACACCCTGATGATCTGAGTCTGTGTGAAGATTCATTTTAGGAAACACATCACACTGTTAGTTTTTTTAAAGAGCATTTCATAATGACTTATATTTGCATTTGACGTGCATGACACACGAGCAGCTGTGTGCCATGTGTGATGAGAAGAATGTAGAGAATGAATTTCTCCATTGGGAATTAATAAAGTGAGCATTATTATTATTATTATTATTATTATTATTAGTTTATATAGTTTATTCATTTCATTTAAAAACAAAAACAAAACAAAACACATTACATACAACAAAAAAAAAAGAAATGAAATGAAATTTTTTTTTTACATTAATCTCAAACAACAATAAACCAAATAAAACAAAAACAAAATTATTATTATTATTGATATTATTATTTTAGCTAGAGTTTTGTTTCTATTTTCTTTTAACCCAAGTTGTGTTCTGCTTAGGGCTGCACCTAACCATTATTATAATAATCAATTACTTGTTTCTTATTTCGATTAATCAGGAAAAATAGTTTGACCTCTTTATTCCAAAATAAAAAATATGGACTGACATAGCAAATCACACAAAAAACAAGTTACAGGACTGTCTCAGAAAATTAGAATATTGTGATAAAGTTCTTTATTTTCTGTAATGCAATTAAAAAAAATGAAAT
>JARVGW010000624.1:19037643-19049117 GCA_031762495.1 Anablepsoides rubrolineatus | reverse complement strand
TTCATTTTTTTAATTGCATTACAGAAAATAAAGAACTTTATCACAATATTCTAATTTTCTGAGACAGTCCTGTATATATAATATTAAATTGTAATGCATAAATAAGCAAATATTTGTCAAATAGCTTCAGTAAAAAAAAATGGATGTACACAAAAATATACACAAATGTGTGCTATATCCTTAAAAATCTCTTCATATTTTCTCCTCAAGAGCTTTGTAAAATGTGTCCTTGAGGGGAGAGTGTAAGCTGAAATAAAAGTGGGAACTATTAAATCCAAGTCATTATCTTTGATCTCATGTCAGTGACGATGATGTTAAAACTACTTTCAGTCAAGACTTATCAAAACAATTCAATAAATGCCTTGTTTTATTTGCAGTATTAGGTTAAGGCAAGTAAGTAAGGCAAATGTCTTCACTCAGACATAGTCAGCAAATTAAAACTTAAAGCTTAATCATTATTTTAATGCCATCATAAATCGCCCGACACAACAATCCATAATGAAATTTGTTGCCAACACTTTTAATAATCCATTTTATTGATTCGTTGTTGCAGCCCTAGTTCTGCTTCTTTTAGTTTTAACAACTCAGGTTCAGCTTCTTTGTAATATTTCAACTAATTATTTAGCACTCAGTATTTCCACTGGATTTTCATATTAATGCAATTGATCTAGTGTATATAAGTGTGTTTAGAGAAATGTGTACCTGGAAGTATTCACTACACAGAGGGCTGCTGATGAAGCCCAACAGGACCTTAAAGACGCCTTGTTGGTTACATATTTCATAACTGCGTCCATCGTTTATCCCTTCCTCAAGCACATTCAAGATCCACTCTCGTTCAATCTTGTACTACAAGAGAAAAAAAAAGGTTTGAGTCATACACCCACAGCTGAAACACTTCCCCAGAAACAGATAACAATCTGAAAAAGGGACTGAGCTGAGCAAATAAACACACCAAGGTCATTTCTTTGACTGGAGAAGAAAACAAAATACAAATTCCTAAAACATCCACCTGCTATATTAACTTTAATAACCTAAACACTTTCTTTAATGTAATATTTTACCTCTAATTCAAAGCCACAAAAAAAATTGAAGAAACTTGGGATTCGTATCAAGTCCAAATCCTGGTGGCCCAGCAGAAACCTGTTTAACACCACATACATGTGGTCCTCTAGAAAAACAGAAAGAGACATCAACAAGCTGCAGCATTAATCCATCCGTGTGTACAAAAACAAAAGTAAATAACACAAAATGGAACTTCCTTATTGAGTTAACTTGTTGTTTTACAGTGTTCAGGGTTACGCACCAGGTCTGAGCATCAACTCAGCCACTTTATTGATGTAAGAAGCCAAAACAAACGAAACTCTTTGATTCTGCCTTCGAATCCCATTCTTGACAACAGTCATTAAATAAAGCAGCTGTTTAAAAAAAAAACAGATTCTTGTCAGTGTTTCAGGACGTGATTCTCCACCTACAGAAAAGACCTTTACACTTCACAAACCTGTCTCTTCTCTCTGAACTGAGCAGCCTCCAGGTGGTGATAAAAACAGGCGAGCACATGATATGCTGCCGCTCTTATATTCGGGTCGTAGCTACTTAGAGCCATTAAAGTTACTCCGAGAGCGTGGCTGGATGCAAACTTGAGGCAGTCGATAACACACTCTGTCACAAAAAGAAAAACAAATGTTAGAAATAAAAAATAATAGTGGTGATATAAACTTAGGTTTTCTGTAAAACAGTCAACTATCTTAACCTGGTCGCAAGATGGCGCTGAACAGAGGCAAAAGAAAACATGGATCATACAAACTTCCAAGATCATCCACTGCATCACTACTGTACAGCAGCTCTGTACTGTCCTATATGAGAAAAAAATAAACATGCCTCAACTGTCATATATATGATATCAAGACATTCTACATCTGAGAATGTTTTAAATTGAGCATCTTTATATATGGAAAAATGTGTTACTTAATAAAGACTATGTATGATTTTAGGAAAAAATAGTGACTGGAGGGTTAAATATTTTATAAAGACATTTTAAAAAGTGCAAAATCAAAAAAAGTGGGGTGACTGAAAATGTGAACCTGAGGGAAGATTGTGCGCTGCTGAGGAAACTTTAAAATAGTTTGGATCATCGTGTCTGTGTTCAGCAGCGCCAACACATCGTTTGAGCTCGGCTGCTTCCACAGAGAGGCTCCCAGGCTTTTCCTGGTTTTGTGATGCTCCACAGCAGCAGGGCCCCACAAGAATGATCTGCAGATAAAAAACTCAGCATCAGGAACAAAGTCAAACGAGTGCAGTTAACAAGGTCAACAAAAAAAATGTGTATATATATGACTAACTTACTGAAATTTAAGCAGGCTGACTTGGTTTTTTTCATATTCCTGAAGAAGCAGCAACAGCTTTTGATCTTAAGGAACAAAATATGATTTAAGATTAAAAAAAAAAAACACACAAATCAAAAAACACTTTTTGATTTATGACTGATAAATGTGTTTTACCTGAAGTAGAAAGTGTGACTCTGTATGCTGCCAGAAGTACAACAAAGTGATTGGTGTTACAGACCGTCGGGCACTTCTTCACCAGACAGTAAAGAAGGGACACCAATGCCTCTGAAATGACAACAAAATACACAAGTTTGTGTTTAATAGGGATGTAAAGATGTCTAAGGTACGAGGATTTAAGTTTAGTACAGTTACACCATAAAAATAAACAAATGAACCGTTACATCCTTAGAGTTTAATATAAAAAAGATAAATAAAAGACTGTAACTGACCTTTAGCTTGAGACTTGGTGGGCTCTTCTCTGGAGTCCAACAAGGTGGGCAGGAACTGAGAATGGCTGCTGGTCATCATATGCAGGGTGGATAAAGGTATCAGGTCCTTTTGGATTTCACTGCTTCCATACATCAGTTCCAACAAGTTACTTAAAGTGTTTAGGAAATGGTGATCACCGTAGCGATTTCTGAAGCATTTCAGGAAATATTTCATGTCAGTTAATAATATTTATATTACAAAGTTAAAATAAATGAAGAATGGCTTAGGCATCATGTACCTCAGCCCATTTTTGACAAAACTGTTCCAATCAGATGCACCTACGTCTTCAGGAGATGTCTGTGTATGAAAGAAAAGTTACACAAAAAGAACTCAGATTTAAATAAACTAGATGCAGGAGGAGACCCACCAGAAGGTGTTGCAGTCTTTTTAAGATGCTCTGTTCCTGGGCTGATGGGGAGGCAGCGTGATCTTTTATGTGGCAGTATGAAGCGATCAGACACTTGAGGGCTGAAGTCATGACAGACTTTCTCCATTTTTCTTGTTCAACTGGGCAATCAGCAAGTTTCTCTGTGATAACATCGACAAGCTGCCATCTGAAGAAAAACAAAAAAGTAGGTAATATTTGAAAATGACAATGCATTTTTATTGGGTAAGTGCCGAGTCAAAATTCACACTATCGTGTCAGTTTTTTTATTTTTTTTATGAATCATTTGCAATCCATTTCCTCATAATTTATGCTATTTTAGCTCTTCATGTATGAGAATGTTTAGCTCATTTAGGAGATGTGTGCTATGACTTTTAGTTTTTGTAACTTTTATGTTCTCCACAATATGTACAAATAATTTCCATAAGAAAATACTGAGATTTTTTTCCAATTCCTTCAAAATTGTTCTCTTTAAAATTTGCTTAAGCATACTTGCTCTGTTTTTGTCTTCTAAGCTATGTTAGCTTTTAGCTACCACTGTGCTATACTGAGGTTTTAGCTAGCTTTTTACTACTTTAGGTTCTAGTTAGGTTTTTCCTACGTTTATCTTAAGTAACTCTTTACAGCTTTATAGCTTTTCACTTATTTTAGATTTAGCTAGCATTTTGCTACTTCTAGCCTTTAGCTTGTGTTCTTCAGCAGTTCTTCAGCCCTCAGCATTCACACTTGATTTTCTTAGAAAACACAACTTTTCTAGTTAAGTACTGCTGTGAATTTTACCTTTCGAATCTGTCTATGTTTTGAAGAGAATGTGGAAGATTGGTGATCAAATCCTCAATGTCGTTCCTGTCTGCAGAGAGCTTGATGAGACTCGTAGCAGTTTCTACTAACTGGACTCTGGATTCCTCTTCCTGGTTCCCCAGAATACTCCAGGACAGTTCGGAAAGCAGTGTTTTCTTCAACGCTTTTAAAACATCTTTTTGCACTAAAAAAAAACAACATTTAAACAATTTTAAATGATCACAAAAGTAGCAATAGAGTAAAAAAACTAATGTCAATGTTTTACTGTTTTAAATAATGTTTCTGATATATTTTTAGGTTTTTACACACACCATCTTTAGGTCTGGCTGGGTCCTCTTTACTCGCCACCTGCAAATATGTGTTAACTAGAGGAAGGAAGGCTTTTGTATTCGACATTTTCTCCATGTTTGTGGATTCTAGGCACCAAACTTCAAAGCGGAGGCGATGAGAAGAGCAGTTTTCCAGCAGCAGAGAGCTGATAGCCAGAGTATTTTGGAGAGGCTTCTGTAGACAGTGGAGCAGCACATCTGTGTGGATTAACTTGGCACTTCCTGGATCGGAGGACAAAGTCTGGAGCAGCAAAGCTTCCAACTCAGGGCTGGAGCAGGACACGAGGAGGGTGCCAAGGCCATGAAGGTGTGCATGTGTCAGAAATCTGCTGTGGTCTTGATAAGAGGTAGATGTACACTTTGTGAGGATTTGCAGAGCTACTTGGCCATAAACACTGAGCTCTGGCTGTGTCCCCTCACTGCTGGGACAGATGAGGCTATCAGGAGGGAGGAGTAGCAGCCGAGACACCACTTCTCTTAGAATATGGGAGTCCATGTAGTTGTGCAAAGACAAGAGCGCCTGAAAAGTTCTGGAGTGTGTTTTTGGAGGCTGAGAACACTTTTCCTGTAATTCCTTCAGAGTGGCTTTTTCTAAAGCCCCCATGTAACTACAAAGAAGCTCCAGGTGACTCAGATCATAAAGAGCAGGAGCACTTATCTTCAGCAGGGTCAGAATATTATCCGTCATCTGAGCACACAAGTGCTTTAGAGCAACAGGTTTCAAAGAGTGAGGAGGAAATGCAGCCAGCTCCAGAGCAAGAAACCACTGCTCCAAACACGGGTGCTTAAAGATGGAGGCCAGAGCTGAAACAAGAACCTAAATACAGATGATGTCAGATCAGAATCAATAATGCACAAAATCAAACAAAAATAACTTCAATTATCAACTTTTCTCCAACCTGCTCTTTATTGGCCTCGACTGTTGGCGACTGGTTGACTTCCAAAAAGAGATCTGATTCTTTCTGTGTCTCTGCAGCTGGTTTAGAATCTGAAGTCTCCTCAAAGCTTTGTAGTTTAGTCACTAATTCTTGAAGCATTCCCATCAACATCCCCAAAAGAGCTCCTCCAATGTCCTTGGAGAACTGTGCAAAATCATTTGATATTCTCATTTTTGTTAGTTTCACAATTTATAGAGTGCTGAGCTCGATTTTTGCTCTTACCTTGCCAAAGTTTTCCACAGTTGATGTAATGTAGAGTAAAATCTGTTTGATAACAACTGAAAACTCTGTCATTGGCAGGGAAGCTAGAGCCTTTTCTATTTGTTGCCTGAAGGTATCTTCAAGCAAAGCCCCTGGTCCCTGGATGTACGCAGCTTTCAGTAGTGAAGAGCATGATGCGGGGGCTGACAGCTCTTTTGTAAGGCATTCAGAAGACTTAAACTGTATAAGAAAATTAAAGATTGTATGAATATAAACATGAAACCAAGTGTCAGTAAACATATTATTGGCACATAAACACTGACCAGTTGTTCGCGGCTCTCCTGCGGCAGCCACATGGAATAATACTGATGAAAGTGTATGATGGATTGATGAACAGAAGCAGGGAGTTGGGAGGATGCAAGCTCTTTATCGTACTGCAGCAAACTCAGACAGAGAGGGAGTGGCTCTCTCTGAGAGTGCAGCACATCTGAGAGCACTGCAGACAAATATTCACATACCACCCCTAAGGGAGGAAAACACAGACGGTTACAGACACAAACAATTTTAAAGCTTAAGGAACACGCTTTAAATTAGAGTAGATTTGAACTTAATATATTTTTTTTAAATACAGATAAAAACCCTTAAAAAGGTTATTTTGCACAGACTGAGCTCCAATGCATATTTTGTATATGTACATATTGGCCAAGATCTTTGTACAAAATGTTGCCATTAACTCTCTGTCTAACAGTCTTTTAGCAAAACATCTCATGAACCAAAACTTTCAGAAAATACTCATTGGATGCACTTCTACAACTGATTAGCTATTGGAGTCCACATCTAAATCAAATTTAGAAAACCAAAAACTGGGTATAACTCTTGACTATTTCACAGATATTTAGATAAAATTTGTTCCAAAATGAGACTGAGAGGTTGAAATGTTTGACCTTTATCTGCTGGAAGATTGTTTCGAGCTTCGAGGGCAGCAGGGACCAACGCACTGAACGGGAAAGTTTGAATAATGAGGTCTTCACTCAAAGATGGTCCAAACTCCTCCATCTCACCATCATTACCGTCCATAATCACATCCACCATGTCCAAGACATCTGAGAGACATCGAGGTTCAGATCAGATTTCAAAGCAAAGGTTTTACAGACATATTTATAGTTGGAAGACAAACATTTTCAGTGTCAGGTTTTTATACTCACCATCTATGTGGGATATTGGAATACTGACGGCGTCCCCCTCCTGATTACTCAGATTAGCCTGCAGCTGACTTGCCTCCTGGACAAAGCTGGCAACTTTATCTGTGTATTCATGGGAACTGCCCACCAGTTTAATCAAAATCTAGAGTGAGAGACAAGAAGTTCACTATTAACATTATCTTATAAGAATCAAACTGTTTTAATTTGAAAAGTGAAAAAATGTTAAGATTTCAAACATGGATGTAAAAAAGCGAAGACTTGCCCTTTCCAAAAATGGAATAACTGTCTCTTGCTGGTTTGGTTCTAGTCTGGCCAACTGTTCCAGCCACAGCTTAACCTCAGATAGTGTGTACTCAAATACCCCAGTGTCCTTCAGCACCTGAATAAATAACAGGAAATACTAAATGCTGGTCGTTTTTATGATATTAATGTTTTAACGTAATCCATTTATTAAAAGGGGGGTTATTCAGTCAATGTAAGCACAAAAAATCCAGAAGAACTTTGAACAAATATAACAAAAACTATGCTTTCAGATTCAATAGCATGTGATATTTACAATGTGTTAACCCAAATTAGGGAGAAGAAATGAATCATGTCTTGTTTACCAAGAGGAGGCCAAAATCCATGTCATTTTATTTAACATATGATGGCACAAAGCTTCAGCACATCAAAAATAGAAACAGTTCCTACTTTTAGAATTAGCTTCTGTGTGGATGATCTGAGGAAGCTGCTGCTGTTGGTGCTGCTCACAAACATTTTTAGAAGCAGGTAAAGTACTGACTTCTCTCCAGATGATGATGATTCAGAGCATGCAACAGCCTGTTAGAAGCAGAAAGATACAAATAATATAGAAAGATGGTTGCTAATTACAAAACAATATGTTAGAAACAACAAATTACCATCAAATCCTATGATAAATAGAATAAAACGTATTCACCTGAATGCGGCACCAGGAAAACTTGCTGGCAGGAAGATCTAAGGCCAACTGAAGAATCTGATACTGCAAGATGGGTGGGATTTCTTCCCTCATTCCCTTTTCAGACACAATCCCTAAAAACATTTCAAATTCATTACAAATCTGTTTATTTTTTTACATCTCAAATCAACAATAAATCAACAACAAACACATTACCTTTTAGGAGTTTGCTGAAGTCAAATTTGCTTTGCATGACCAGATGTGGGACCACCTTCTGGTAGAGACATATGACCTGAAGAATCAAAGCCTTCAGCAGAATGACTTCAGCTGCATCAGCAACTGGTTGACAATAAAGCACAAAAGGCTTTCAGTTTACATAGATTCATACAGAAATAATTGTAAAAATGTGTATTAAGAAGTTATTACCAGGCAGTTCATTTTCATTATTTGCCCGTTCCGCACACTCTTCACTTTTTGTCTTTTCATCATCCACCCCAGTGTTTTTCTTCTTGCCAAGTGACTGCCATGATGAAATGATGCTCGTCATGTCCGGCAAAATCTTGAACACAGGGTGAAAAATGAAGAGGATCTGAACGTGTGCTACTACAAATTGCAGATATTAAAACAGCACCTCCCTCATCTTACCTTGCCAAGTGCCTCCCTGTACTGCTGCACCAACTCCTCCATCATGCTGTCAGTGTACACATCGGATTTGTACCACACAGACTTGTCCAAAAGATACTCCATGCTCTTATTGGCTTTTTTCAAAATGAAATTCATTATGGACACAGTTGTAAGCTGGACTGTTGAGTTGGCAAGCTGTCGAATAAATCAATATGTGTATTTTGTTTCAGCGTTGACATTAGACAATATAACATGAAGTTAATTAAGCGACTTACTTTGAGGCCCTGTGTGAAAAAGACTCTGTTACAAACTGGAGGAACAGATATCACCATAATCATGGACAGCAAGCGAGGCAAAGGAATCATCTCACCGCTTTGAAAAACTGTGGAGATTTCAGGCTGAGCTTCATAGATCTGAGGCAAAAATGCACAAAGAGTCATCACCGACACAAACGCCCATAAATAAACCAACAAACCCAGTCCAGCAACA
This sequence comes from Anablepsoides rubrolineatus, assembly GCA_031762495.1. Taxonomy (NCBI): domain Eukaryota; kingdom Metazoa; phylum Chordata; class Actinopteri; order Cyprinodontiformes; family Rivulidae; genus Anablepsoides; species Anablepsoides rubrolineatus. The sequence continues at coordinate 19,040,419 of JARVGW010000624.1, read as the reverse complement.
ACTTTTACCTTTTTAAGCAGCTTCACATTGTCCTGCCAGGCACTTCTGAGGCGCGGGGTGTATGAATACTGAGTCTCCTTGAAATATCTGGACAGAATGTCTGGGCAGGTTTTCAGCACGTTCACCACCAGATCTGCCACCAAATCATCCTCAGTTGCCTGCTTCAGCCCAACCAAAAACTGAAGCAAGACAAGATTACCCGCTCTACAAGACAGGAAACATCAGGATCAGCATGAGGTGTTTTCAAAGAAGTAAAATGCAAACTTGAAATGTTTAATTACTTACCTGCCTGATGTGCCAAAGCTGGCATCATTAAAGCTGATGCCGTGCTTATAGGAGCAGCACAAGTCAAGAAAAAAGCTGTGAACAAGTTCCCGGACAACTGATATCCCAGAAGAATCAGAGTCCTCTGCAGTCTAAGAAGAATGCAGTGAAGTATAAGTGTGACTAATATGCTTTTAATTTAAATGAAGCAACGTTAGTTTCATTTGATAACGATAAAAGAAAATTCACAACTTACTGTGTCATCATCTGTGGAAGCATCTGCAATCCCATTCCATTTATACAAAGATGCAAGATTGTCCAAAACAGCAGGGGTGAAGAAGCGCACTTTCTGAGTTTTACTAATAGCTTTGTTGAGAACAACCTACATCAAGACAAGTAACAATAAGCACATTTTTACAAACTATAAACCGATTGAATTTAATTGTACAAATGTCTTAGCACTTACTCTTGACTTCAATGTTGACAAAATTAGATTGACTGTTGACATCCTGTCCTCCTTCAGACCCGTATTCAAGATGTGAGGCAGGAACTCTAATCCACCAACACATGTGACAACATGTCATTGACACAGCAAACAAAAAAATATTCAGTGTTAAAATTGATATTTTACTCTCAGAGTTAACTCTGCTGCAATATTGGTTCCAACCACTAAATTCACAGGACCATCCTCTAACAAAAGAATCCTAATTTTCATGGCAAGTGAACGGGAATAAAGAGTATCTGCACTGATCATAATTAGAAAAAGTACCCAGAATCCCACCTTCTTTCAAGTTTACTTCATATTTGAGAGATAGCAATGGCATTATTTTAAATCTTTGCTCCAACAAAAATGTGAATTTTCCTAAACATTTCCTATTTTCCTAAAACACATTTTTGACAAACTTATTTTTTTCAGTTCTTTTCAGCTGCCTAAATTCCACAAATAAACTATTTTGATTTGGCAACAGCAAAATATTAATGACAACATATTTACGATATTATTTTCTGTGGTAATAAACTCAATCTTTATGGTGAGTAAACATTTATTACTAGTTATGTTTTAAATATTAATATTGTTCTAAATACAAATAAAATCTTCTGATCCCCCCAAAAAACATCCACTTTACTACTTTCTAATTGTCTATTTCCTAAATAAATATAAATGACATTAGTATAAATAAAGTTACTTTAAAACTCCTTTAATCGAAGTAACTTAACATAAACCTCTCTTGAAGATTTTGTCAGCATACCCAGAAATGATAAACGATAAAATCTTACCTTTAAAGTCTAATATTTGTCCAATGATTGCATTATTCCCAGCCACCAAAAAGGAGAGCACAAACTGGATAAAAGCTAAGCGCACATCAGGCTTACCCTGAAAATATGATGAGAAAATTTCATATATTTATAGTATGCAAAAACTTTAAATCACAGTTTAAACAAATAAAAGCCATATCAGCAACACACCCTTTTATCCCTTCTTGTTGCCAGTTTAGGAAATGCTTTAATATGAATATGATTTAAGACTTCTCTGGCAGCTTCAACACCCTGAGACACCATGGCAGACAGTAGATTGAGGCACTGGCGGACAAACCTGCACACACAACATCAAAGTTATGAGCAGAAATGTGTGCGTGCAGAAATGTACCGCTGTCATTGTACAAACCCATGATTTGTTGTCTGAAAAGACCCTTGGAGATGTTTCATGTGGCTCGAAACAATCTTTTTCACGATAGCGATGCCAACCATGTTGAAGTGGGAGAGGTCACTGGCTGTTCTCAGGAGAATCATTTCTAGGCTCTCAAAAACCAGCATCATCTAGAAACATGGTTTAGAGTCATACACAGGAAATCATGCAGTTTAATCTGACAGATACACTTCAGCTTACCTCAGTTTCGGTGTGCTTCTCTCCTTCTAGGAGACTGAATATCTCTGAACACTCCATAGAGATTTTGATGTAACCCTCGACCACATCATACATGTCAGAGCATGGCAGCTTCTTCGCAGTAAATATGAATTTTTGTAGTCCTGCAGGACAAAACGTTGATAGACTGATTAATTTTTGTTTAACATCCCTTATATAACTCACTACAAGCTTATGCGATTAATATACACCTACCCCTCATGGCTGTGGTGGGATTCCTAAGCATGGTTTTAAATTCAGTGCCATTGAACTCCGGAGCTTTTCTTTTCTCCGGAGGCTCCGACTCCACCGGGACGTCGCTACGGCGCTTTTTATCCATTTTTTACATCAACTTCAAACCAACATTACTGACTTATTACGCAGATATAAATTTAATTCCACTGACCCGTCAATAAAATGCGATCCAATAAACCCACGTTGAGGAGTAAACAGAAGAATCCCCAGATTTTACTGTTCCGTCTGAAACAGTAGCTTAAACTTTGGTTCCGCGTGCTTCCTGACCCAACTCTTCGTCTTTCTTTCTTTCTTTCTTTCTTTCTTTCTTTCTTTCTTTCTTTCTTTCTTTCTTTCTTTCTTTCTTTCTTTCTT
>JARVGW010000624.1:19007895-19037526 GCA_031762495.1 Anablepsoides rubrolineatus | reverse complement strand
TTTCTTTCTTTCTTTCTTTCTTTCTTTCTTTCTTTCTTTCTTTCTTTCTTTCTTTCTTTCTTTCTTTCTTTCTTTCGACATAGGAAAAATGCATCACATCACAGACAAAATAAATAGAAATAGAAATAAATAGATTAAAATAATGCTATATTTTTTAAAAAAAAACGTTTATAGCATTTCTTTTTAAGCATAATCCTTTTCATCCTTTTAATTACTAGAGTAGATTATTAGATTGCATGGAATTACAACAAATGGATTAGGAAAAGAATAGGTAAATTAATTTAATGGCAAATGCTTTTGACCTATTGTTTAGATTTCTTAAGTAGCAGCCTTTCATTTTGTTATACTTGTTTGCACATCTGTACTACCTTGAAGCAGTTTTAGACATTATTATTTGCTTTTACATTTCTTCTGTGCTTAACAGAACATACAACAAAACAACAAAATGAATTCCTTACTTTTAACAATTTTACTGTTAAAATGGAATTTCATAGATATAAATATAAATCTTATATTTAACCAAAATGTTTCTAGAAATTTAACAATCTAATTTAAATAATAAGATCCAAAAGGACAGCAATCTTCAATGTTTTTATTTATTCTTTATTTTGTAAACATCAATTTAAAACATGCCTTGTTTTAGTCTTCACATAATCTCAGGATAAAGCACATAAGGGAGAACATGCATTTTGTAAAAGACCATGTAGACATAGTTGTGGTTCAGCTTTGTAGACTATTTGAAGAGTTGGTGGTTTTCAGCTAAAGTGGAACTTTTTCTGGTTATCCTTTTAGCAGACGTTTTTAGGCACTGCCTGACCATATATACAAGTTGATGTTGAAGTGATGATAGCCCACTTGAGTTCAGCTAAACATTTGAAAAAATAAAATAAAAATAAAAATGAGTTATCCATGATAGCAAAATCTAATTTGCATCATTGTCATTCAGTCATTATTATTATTATTATTATTATTATTATTATTATTATTATTATTATTATTATTATTATTATATTATATTATATTTGTTTTGTTTTTGTTCTTTAATTGTAAAAGACAGAAACACCAGCATACCAGAGATTAAATTCAAGCTCAATCAGAAAATGAGGCCTCCTTAATAATCAGGTGTCTTTGTGCTTCCAATAAGACTGTTGATGTTTGCTGAGAAAGTCCACTTCTGGACTTCTTGTTATTCATTTATATTTCCAACAGGGGTCACCTCTGCTTGAGAGTTTAGAGTGATACATTGACAGTTTTGAAAACTGAGGATGCTGGAGGACTAAGGAATTAGGGCTAAATTGTTCAGATGCACCACACTGATAAGAATAATTAGAGGCCTTTAAAGGTACTATGCAAAATGTGTTTTATTTTGAATGTTTTGATTAAAGTGAAGCATCTGGAGTCAAAGTGGGTCATCCACGATTATTTTGCATCCATTGTGAGGTTTTGGCAAAAAAAAATCCTGCTATTGTCTGGAATGTTACTCTGGTTTCTGGTGATTTAATTATAGCTCTCAGCTGTGTATGGAATAAAACACATCTGCCTGTGGAGTAGAAACCACTAAAAACCACTTGAATGGCATTTTAGAACTAAATATGTCCTAAATATTCCTGAAATGACAGCATATAAAAATTCTCTTTGTCCATTCTTCAGTCTTTACTGTTTAATTACACTGTTCCTGCTAATGTTGTTTTTCTTTCAGCTGCTGCCTTCTGTAGGGATTGCCATGGCAAGCATGAAATATCTGGCAATTGTTTTACACGGGATGCCCTTCCTGACATAACCTGCAGCGTAAGTATTACAAAACCGTCCCACTGACTACTGAGCTGCCACAGCCCCACACAGTTCCTGTTCATACTAGCACGATTCCAAACTCTCTTGCCATTTTAGTTTTTTTATTATATCTCATGCACTTACTGTAGTTATCAAACAAACTCCTGCCATGAAACAAAAACTACACATGATCTGTATGCTTTGATTCTGCTAGTCAACTCCCTTGACAAGATTAAAAATATAAAAATTTTAAGTAATTATTTTACTCATAATTGGATGACATCTAACTGACAGTTTAGATGTCATCCAATTATGAGTAAAATTTAAAATAAACTTTTGCAACATCAACACTGCACCTAAACTGTGCTGCACACGACTGCAACAAAGAACACAATCGCCACGTGGATATTAAAGGAATCTCACGGGAAGTTGGGGTGACAGCCTGTGGATGTTGGATTTGTTTTGAAAAGGTTAGCCTACTATCCATAATTTCTTAAAATATGGCCCCTTCCACCCAAAATGGTGGGTGTACAAAGCCTGTCACGGTCCTGACAAGGATGGTTAGGACTTTATAGCTGTGGGATGTAGGAGTAGGATACTCGAGGGTTCAAAGAGGTTTCAGCCATGTGTTATCTTGTCAAGGAAAACTCTTTCTTTTCTTGGCAGGGAGAAAAAAAGAGGTTATTTATGACTTTGGTCTTTTCCTCATCACAATCTGATGCACCAATCAACAATAAAATGGACTAAGCATGTAAAAACTGAGCTGTGTCCAATAACATAAATACTTTTATTCAAGATTTTAGCACCACTAGCGTTTCAAAATGTCTAAGTCTTTCACTTAAAAATTCACTTGAATATTACAGTCTTTTTTTTTCTGCTCAACAGTAAATCACACAGTTATACTATACTTGTGTTGACTTCTTCTGTTACAATGCCAGTAGCACAACTGCGTCTGGAGAGAAACACTGGGTGGCTTCCAAAGAGCTCTTTTCCACAGCTGAAGCCACTTTACCGTGCCTGTTTTCACCACAGTGAACCACAAGCCCTTCTGTGAGGTTTGCTGCACTTCCGTTGTGTGCCTCTCAGAAGATTTTAGGCCCTGCTCACCATAACACTGCAGCCAACGCTGTTAAAGGATCAAAGATCACCTTCTGCTTAACAAACAGCTAGACACTCTGCCTATCAGAAACATCTGGGAGTGGTTGGTTGCAGCTGTTGGTGTGTGCCCACACCCCTGTAACAATCGGGCCAGATGTAGAAATCATCTCACGTAAGGTACAGATGTTTTTGTTACTTTGAGCCATTCACCACAGGGAGATGTAGGGTGCTTTTTGAGGTCCTATTAAATTTAGACTGTTTGTGCTGCACCCAGATTGGGTTTGGTGCCTTGGGATATGCCACTGGCTTGTGGGTTGTCACTATTCAGCAAGCTGATTGAAAACAGGGCTGGATACAAAATGCTTATAGGAAAGAGAGCAAGAAGTTGTTTTCTCTAAATGGCTGAGCTTAAAAGTACTCATTGCAAAGTCATTAAGACCGGTCCAAAAAACAAATCCACATTCAAATTTAAATTCTGAATGAAAAAAGCAAAATCCACACAAGTTTTTCTTGTGGCTCATGATAAAATGATTTGTTTTTTAACTATTATGAGTTTATTATGAAAAGAAAATTGTCTTTGATAATCAGTAATCTTACTGTGTCATCAAATCTCATACAATGTGACAAATACATGCTCGTTTCTTTGAGGAAACTTGTCACAAGTGAACATTTTACATACAGTTTAAAATAAAAAGCTAAAAAATATATAACGTGAACAGAGAAGTAAGTCTGGCTTTTCTTGTTTCCAGTTTAATACATGATGCATTAGACTTCTCTTTGAAAACATAGTGCCAACAATACATTGATGAAGGCAGAAAATCACTGGGTTGACTAATTCATATGGTGGATATGATGCTAATACCAGACCTGAAAGAGTCTGGAGAGAGTCTTCCACTCTTGCAGACTCCCTCTGGTGAATAGAAAAACACTTTGGTGGATATTACACCTTGTTATTCTTTCCCTGTCCTGTCTCTGCCTTTTCTCTCTCTCTCTGCACACCATTAAAACAACATCTTTGGCCCAGGCTCACAGAGCATGACATTGGAAACAAAGTTCAGTGAACTACCCTTGCTGTGACCCCCCTCGTACCCCATTCATATAAGTAAAATGGTTCTGTTCTGTACATCAAAGGGAGGTCTGCTGTTTTACCTGGCTGTGACTCTCTGCTCTTCCTCAAGTTTTATCCTGCAGTTTAATCACAATCACCTTTGTTTAGGAAAGAAACAAAACTATCAACACTTATCATTATCTTTTGTTACAGATTGAAAAGAGCCTAAGCTCTTCTGTCTCTTCACAAGTTTGTACTTCAGCCTGGTTTTCATTTGAAGTGGCTTCGTTTTTGCACCCAGAGGCCCTCAGATACAAGGTGATAGTTAGCTGTCAAAAAATAGCTGGATTCTGCCTTCGTTATCTTTGACATTTTCAGTCCAGAAATAAAGCAGGGATACTTATGAGTGGGCAGAGTGGTGAGTTAATGGGGTTTTCTTGTACATCAGTTAGTAGAGGTGCTATAAAGGCACGACTTGAAAAATCTCTCGAGGCTTTTCTGCAAGTGCGTAATGTTGCAAATATTAATTAATAATATTAATAATTCCCGAGATCCCTGAAAACTTTGCCACCATAATTAACTTTGAGGTATGTCTTTCAGTTTTAATTAAAACCTTACTTGAAATATGGGATAAAGATGCCACTAATACAATCATCAGGTTTTTCATGATAGCTTGGGTCCCAGGAGGATGAAGCAGAACTACACAATTATTTTCTGAGTAGTCTGATTTCTTTTGGTTTATTTGAAAGTTTCACTAAATATGTCACTTATGTTCTTAGCAGTGCCCTATCCAAGCTGTTTTCTGTCTTAGAATTTCTTTTGATATTACATGTTGAGCAGTAATGAGTAAATAGATGTTATTTTCAAAGTTATAAAATCAGAAAGATTTAGCCTGAAAATACCGAAGCTACAGGCTCCCTATCCTGCATCCTGAACTTCTCTCATACCGCTGTGATCAGGCAACTATTTTATTTGTTATGACAACCTTAACATTTGGTAATTATTTAGTAGGCTCCTGGACTGAAGAGATGAAAAGTAAAGTAAGTCCCTTTGGTCCAGGAAGGTTTTGATTCAAAACCTCAATGAATCATCAAAGCCTCAAAACAGGATGTGGTGATGTTATAAATGTATGCTTTTAAAATGATTTCTGTCACCAATAAAATAATGATGCGGGCATGTTCATCTCTAATTTCTAATGCACAACCTTGACTGTGGGTGCAGCTGCTTTTTCAGATGTGCTACTGATTATAGACTGTGCGAACCGATGCATATATGGCTGTGACAGTAAAGCAGCTTTAACATCTGTGCATGACTAACTCTGAAACATGCCTTACTGATGTCGGCTCGTCCCATGGGCCTTTCATAAATTAAATTTACCGCCCATCATCTTTATGCTCCATCCTTTTTGTTGAGCATGCCATATAGTTATTTGGCTTAGCTATTTAGCATGGTTCCAAACCTTTAACAATAATTTATTGTGTTTCCCAAGACAGACTAATTTTAAGTTGCACACTACAGATACAGGTCCCTCTTGCAATTGTGTCTCAACGAGACTAACCTGTAGAAACAACGGAGATTGGTTTGGTTCAAACTAGCTTAAAGATAATTTACTGGTGATGGGTGTGGATTACTCTTTATTTATTTATTTTCCTTTTTATCACTGTGGAGTTAACCAAAAGCTTCATATGTGCTAAGAAAAATGATCACAGCGTCTAACTTAGAACAGAAAAAAAACCTTATTGTTCTTGTTTTATCTTACTATTGATGCTTTGAAGATTATAGCAAAGTTGAGTGAGCCTGCCATGGCAAATAGACAAAGGAATTCACCTCTAATCTGACCCTGCCAATGATTGTTCACTTCATTGCCAAGGCTTTTTGGTATGTGTTTAAAAATGATGGAATAAACAGATCCAAAAATTCTAAGCGTTCTCCAGTGACAGCGCTGTGAAATGTAGAGTAATGGGATTAGAGGCATTTTTTTTTTCTGAGCTTGTTTCTCTCTTCAAAGAAACGTTTGCTTGAGCAATTTAATTGTTTTGGGAATTCCGGAGCATTTCTCTCAATGCTGTGCATTCCTTTCCTCCGCAGCACAATGCATTCCTGGAGAATAAAAGTGATCACCATTAGAATCAGTTAGACTCCTAACAATGTCTCAGGAATTTCTTAGAGCAGAAAAATCAAAGTGTCAGATGGTGTGATGGATAGTGTATTAATTAGAAAGCAGCCAGTGTTGAAGCAGGTGTGTCTGTTTTATTCCAGACTGCTGTTAACTTGATTTGATCCAAAGTAGGTCAGGCTCTGAAGATTTTAGAAGCAACAATTTTAGAAAAAAAGACAAGTATTATTACAATTTTTATTCTAGGTTTGAAACCAATGAGTACATTGTCACACCACATTACAAGCTAAAATTATTTTTAAATATGGTACATATTTGAAACGTTTGGTTTACCTCATTCCAGTAAGATGCTTGAAGGAATTGTATGTATTTTACTTGTTCTGAGGCAGCTGTCTAAAACTTTAAAAGCATATTATTATTTATTAACTTTGCAGAAATCAAATAAAAGTCGATCATTTCTTCAAAGAATGCATATCATCTGCCCCTTGTGGGACAATAAAGGTTATTTCTATTCTATTCTATTCTATTCTATTCTATGTTGAGAAATGGAAGAATTATACTTGTTTTGGTCAAACCTTAAAAACAATAATATGCACAATCTCATGCAAAATTAAGAGATGTTATTCTAAGAATGCATGTTGTTAATGGCTCCCTGCTACCTCTCCAAACATGAGCCCAGAATAAAATGTAATGTAAAACTGAACTATAGCCATTTTTATCCTCCTGAGACCCTGCGTCCTCATAAAAATGCCCATCCAGGAAAGGCTCGGGTCTCAGGAGGTTAAGTTTTGTAAGGTAACAACAATCAAGTTGGTTGCTACAAGCATCTTTATTTGGGTTGACTCCAAACTGTAATTACTTGTATGAACGTCCATTTCCCAAAAAAATGAATTAAAACCCACTCAGTTGTTTTGCCAACAGACAAACAGAACTGACTCCATTCATCCATCACTTATCGTTTATCCACTTCTTCCGGGGTCACTGGTGCCCATATCCAGCAGTCAAGAATTGACTCCAAATAATTCATTTAATATTTTTAATCAGAGATTTTGTGTAACCTGTCAGTGCTCAGAATGTAGTTGGGAATGACTCTCAACAACCAGCACTAATTTTAGATCAATATAAGTAAAACAGACTGAGCTGTTCACATTTTACTTTGTTTTCCAAGGTCAGTTTGAGGCCCTTTTGAATTGGGTTGACTTCAAAAATTATTTAGTTATAGATCTACATTCATTTATTATGTTTGTGAGTTTTCACTAAATTTCAACTAGATATAAGATATTTTGGAAGTGGACAATTATTATATTATCACTTTTGGATGTTATCACATCCTCATGTTTTTTTTTTTGTTCAGATGGTAAAAAGCTAATGCTATCACATAGAAACTAGAAGATTGCCAAGAAGAACAAGAAAAATGCAAAAATGCATTGTCTGAATGTAAAACTATTTATTACAACTTATTGCTTCATTATCATGGAAAACCCTGTTGTTGTTTGCCTTCTTTTGCATTTAGAATGTAATACAGTGTAATACGAATTGTCAACTAAAGCCCTGTTTTGTATTCATGTAGTGACATAAATGTACAAATAAATCCTGCCTCTTGAGAATAAACTGTTGAGAAGGAAAAAAAAGACACTTTTCCTCACAACTATTTCCATATAGAAAATAAACACAAATGTTTGAAAAACTTGCTTTGTTATGGAAGTGGAAAATTTCCCTTTATTTCCATAAAAAAGAGAAAACAATCCATAATGGATAGAAACACCTCAGAAAGCACAATAAAAATAGAAATATCTGTAGTTTTAAATGACTCAGAAAGTAAAGCTTTGTGGCATTACAGGTAGGTCTGCAACAACAGATTGGAAACTGGCTTTGAAAACTGATCTTTTGAAAACATAGAGTGAAATGCAACTGTGGAGGTTCATAAATATGATCTGGGCAAAAGAAAATCATAACAACATTACATTTTTTTGGGTTTGATTTTGGTCTCCATTTTCTTATAGTAATATTGTTCCCTATATTATTCCAAAATCAAACATTGGAGTTAAAATTTATTTTAAAAATGTTACTTTCCATCACATTTTGTTCATACCAGAATAGTCCTTTCAACACTGCATCATGATTAATGTGTTCATATACAACGACCACAGAGAGTGCAGACCATAATTTTAAAGTTCAGTTTTAGGTGTCAAAACATTAAGATTTATTTTCCTCAACCCTCATTGCAGCACTATAGGAGATAGTAGGCAGTAGTCATTCCAAACAAAAATCTATTAAATCTATTTTACATCATGATTAACATTAAGAAGATGAAGAGCTACACACTCCCAGAACCTTTCTTACCCAAATAAAAACCATCTGTGCACTTAATATCCAATATCCTCTTGAAAGGATCATGCAGTGTAAGCATGCAGAGCGGGTCACTGTGCATACAGTGAATGTGCACAGTGCAGAAATATGCAGTAAAACTGATATCAGATTTCTAATTTGATTTATACAAAGTGTTTCAAATGCTTTGTGAACTTGTCCCATCTACATCCTTTAAAGCAAACATTCACCAAACCAAAGCTCGTATTTCCACAAATGCAAAGCAATCTGGAGGAAATTGCCTGAAATTGATTCTGGTTAATGTTTGGTCTCAGTAGAAGTCTTCATCAGACTTCTTGTTCAAATCCAACCTCCAAAACCTTAAATTCACTCCACACTAATGAATGACCTCCCAAAACATTTTGGTTAGGATGGCAGTTTTGTTGATTAGTAATATGAAACCGGGATCCTATTAACTTCTGGTATTTCAAATAATTACCTAAAGAAAACCATCTGAGTCATTAATTAAAAACAGATAAATCATGATTTAGTGGTTTTAGCAAACATCCGTTTACTTTACTAAGATAGCAGTGTAAATATAGATTTATATCAAACAAATAAAAGATAAAAAATTCTCTGTAAACATAAAAAAACACAGCAAAATGTCATTCCATAAAAAAAGCAGACAGGTTCTTCCTTTGTACTCCTCTAGCTTTTCATTCAACCACATCCACCAAAATGATGACCTTTGTGAAGAAATTTAAATACATTTAAAAAGAAGTTACTGGTGAATCTTTTCTTTTACATGTAGGTTAGCTTCATTAATATTTTAGTTTTTCTTTTTTTGTGTCAAGTTTTTTGCAGCCTTAGCTTGCTCACCTTTAGTTTTGATTAAATTAGATCTGTTTATTTTTTCCTCTCATGCATTTTGAGTAAGGCTTAAGGAGCCAAGTTATGCGGTTTTCCTCCTAATTCATGTTTAAATGTCACTGAAATAGGCATCACAGAGAAAGTACTGAGACCACAACCTTGTGATGTGGACGGCATCAAGCCTCAAAGTAAAATTGCACATATATGCTTCATTACCGCACCTTGATTTTTATTCATGACCTGCTATGAGTCACATAAGCAGTGAAAAAAAAAAAAGTCAAAGCTAGCATTGGTACTCAGCTAAGCTGACTACATTGCACGTCACGGGACAATACCTAATCTGCTTTTTGCTGTTTGAAAAATGATAAACACATACATCAGTTTGACGTTTTAATTTCAGAACATCTTTTCATCTTTTATCATATTTCACTCAGAGACGGCTCTGTCAAGAGAACATATTGTCTGATCAGAATGTGGAGCTGAAGGATATTTGACAATACATAATCTTGTCAACATGTTGCCTTTTTTTGTAAAACATATTTGCATTTAAAAAAAAGATTTGTAGTTTTCTATAAAAGTTAATCTTGATGTGGCAAGGAATTAAATATTTAATCAAATAAAATGTGATTGATAAGGTATCTTAGTTATTACTTTAACTGAAAATATGAAGCTGCACAACAAGATGATAAGGAAATAACAAAACTGAATGGCTTTGTTTTTTTATTTCACTATGTGATGTATTTACTTAAATACATCCTTTAACTTGCCTGACTCTCTGATTTGCTCCTTCCTTCCTTTGCACACTAAATAGTGAAATTCACAAATTTAAAGTTTTGCTGTCTGCCTAGATATAATGTGAATGCACAATGCAACTTCAGGAAGCAATAAAGATTATTGTCTGACTGTAAACAAAGCTGCAGGATATCTACTCCCATTGATTGTTGCTTGCAAGTCTGTGTGAGCTTGCCCAGTCTTCTGTCAAATAAATAATTTATTGGACCTCATTCCACCTGATGATCGAGCAAGTCACAGAAGAGGGAGACTTGATTGGGATGCCTGGAGGAAAAAAAAAAAAAAACAGGTCTGCAAAAATGTGTTATGAGAAAGACACTGACCAACAACTGTTTTAAAAAAATTTCAGGGGCAACAACAACATAAATCTAAGCTTTTCCATTACATGTTTCACAGTAAGATGCTGACACAGCAGGGTGTCTTTTGTCATGCCCTCATTTTTCAGCCCTAAATGCAAAGTCGCTCAGGTCCAATAATCACAGAGCCTTCAGTGATTGACAAGACAGAAAAACAAGGTTATGACTCCAGCACTGGGAAAGATAAAAGTGGGGCTCCTCTTGGGAGCTGACGAATGATGCAGGGTATGCTCCTTTCAAGAGTCACGAGATACCAGGAAAAGTTACAACCTTTGTTTCTTTTCTAGACCTTTAGATGAAAAATCCCTGCAGGAGGTTTCTTGGCTGCTAACATCTGAGGGAGCAATGCTGTGCACTGCATGTCATGGCTTGGTTTTCTCATGGTGCTATGCATTTGTAAAAGATTCCTATTCCATTTCCTTAAAAAAATCATAATTTTTCTTTGCAGCTGTGAAATAAAATGTGCAAATTTTACATCAAAGGTGCAGCTTAACTGTGAATGCTGTTCCATGAGTTTTGGTAGTGGTACATCATACAACAAAGACAAAATTAGCAAAAGATTGCACAAAAAAATCACAATGGTAGCCTATTTATTGCATGAAAAACAAACAGCCAATCATTTTAGCTTTATCGCTCAGTCATAGGCACATTCTAAGTTTAAATAGGCCACAAAAAATTGGACTTTCCATGACATTTTATTCTACAGTTTTCACTCAGTCGTTTACATTTTATGATTTCTGGAGATTTTCCCACAAATGGTTTATGTGATAGCTGGTGAAGTCACTAACCCTAATATTTTACATGAAAAACAATATCTAAAGCCTTTGTGAACAAAGGTTTATTGCTTTCACAACTTATTTGGTACATGGACAAATTATACATCAAAACCTATTGATTTTTGACTTCTTTCATCCACTGTCTCTCACTGCTATGTGCTTATGATTTTCTCTTAAATCCCACCAGAATACAAAGATTAAACACCCAAGCTTCCACAAATATAGTATTTTAGCTCATAATATTCTCTTCAACACTGGAACTGAAGTTTTTCCTTTCTTTAACTTATATCCTACTTAAAATCATTGTAGAAACATGTCCACAATGGCAAAGACAAACCATAGAAAAACCATTTGGGATGAAGAAGTCTGACAGGTTTGACATTTTGGTACATCTTTTCTTTATGCTCTGATTTATTGGGTATATATCAAAGTGCTTTGTTTATACTAACTGCATTCCTACATTTCAGCTTCTGGAAAAACTCTTCAAGACTGAAACCTTTGATGTACTTCAAAATAAACAATTTACTGTTTAATTTTGGCACGGTGGCTCAGTTGGTTGAGCTGTTGCCTCTCACCAAGAAGGTTGCCGACTTGAATCCCGGCAGTGACCTTTCTAGTTTGAATGTTCTCTTCGTGCATGTACTCTGACTTCCTCCCAAAGACCAAAAACATGAATGTTAGGCTAACTGGTAGCTCGAAATTGTCCCTAGGTGTGAGTGAGAGTATGGATGTCTCTTTCTCACAATGTGGCCTTGTGATGGACTTGCAACCTGTCCAGGGTGAGCCCCTCCCCTCGTATAGTGTCTGCTGGAAATGGGCACCATGATCCTGAAAGGAAGAAGTGGGTAAAAGATAATGAATGGATGGATGTTTAATTGCACTGAGTACCTTTCATTTTCAGTTCGTTTCTGTCTTTCTCTTAAATTTTCTGTCAAGGGGAGACAGACAGGCGTGTGGTCACCAAGGTGACCTTAATGAGCCCGGAATGAGCCACTTGCAAAAACTTTAACATTTTATTTTAGATCTCGGTTCTTCTGACACTTCCTATACAGTTTATGCATCAAAGTGTCGTTTGATGTTGGAATTCTGGGTCGTTTTCAGAAATTTTCAAGTTTTAAATTATTATTTTTTTTTAACAGTTCCTTTTTGGATAGGATGGTGGCACCAAAGTTCAGCTGTAACCCTGTGACTGCCTCCTTGCTGTGGCTCCTTGAGGTAATCACAGCAGCAGCAGCAGCGGTAAAGAGGAGAGGAGCAGGAGGTTGCAGCCAGTCACGTGTTGAATAAATCAGATTTTGGAGACGGACGTCCACTGCACGGCCCCCACATCGTTCCCTCTTATTACCAGAGTGCAGCCAGCAGCAGTGTGTGTACATGCTTGTGTATGTGTGTCTGAGAGCGTGCAGACAGGCAGAGGGTGCACCGAGAGAAGCTGAGGACGAGGAAACTTTTACCGCAAGTTTTTTTTTTCTCTTAATTTCCACTTTTACTCTTTTCATTTAGAAATCCGGAAAAAAAAAGAACTTGGTAGGGATTTTGCACAGAATCGTGCGCTGCAGAGGAGATCCTCCTTTGAAAAGAAGACAGGACTTTACCCAGCTATGGATGTAACTTTGCGCTTTACAAAGTGGAACTGAAAGGACTCTTTCTGGATACCTTCGAACTTTGTTTGAATCACATCAAAACACCACATGAAGGTGAGTATCGTCCACAAACTAAGATCTCCTCACTCCACTGATTACCCTTAACACACGCAGAGGCTGTCAGAACAGTTTACCCAGAAGCAGCTTGTCTTGTGTTCAGTCATATGGCTGCAGTGGATGCTTTTAGTGGCGGGATGTGTGAAATTTATTGACTCAGGATCAACTTTTTTTTTTCTCAGCTCAGCGGTGCTGTCAACCTTCAGTCAGTCAGTCTGAAGATAAACTCTTCCATAATTCTCACTTAACTCTTTATTAACTTCACTAAATTTAAATGTTTTAAAAGTTTAGCTATTTAAAAGCTAGAGGCTCAATCAAATGACATTTTAGTAATTAAATATATTCATTGCAAAGTATCAAACATAAACGAGTTATCCTTAACCATAGATAGTGCAGTTTAAAAGACTTTATTTTTGCAGTTTTTCTGTTATGTAAGATGCAGTTCTGAAATGCGGGTCCACATTCAGTGTAAACAAAACACTCATCTGAACTGACTGAAAACTAAGCTTGAGCCACATGATTGACCTCCTTTAGGCTGGTTGTATTTGTTGTTGGTAAACAAATATGGCTGCATGTTTAACCTGTTTTCAATCACTTTGTTTTTTGTCTTAAATAAGTAAACAAACATGGTGGTTTGCATCTTGTAACACATTTTGTTTTTATTCTTCTTATGAAACATTACCCATTAATTTAAAAAAATATGGTGCAGATTTTAATTCTTATTTTATTAAATAGTTTTTTTCTGGACTTCTTGCCTTTGCAATATGTCCTGTTAAATATATAGAGCTTCATGCAATGCACTTACTACATCATAACATGTCACACATTCCATGGTTGTCTTTGTACAAAAGCATATTGCATTTTCTTTGAGGAACAGCCAGAAATGTAACTGCCTGTTTTGTCGCTTTTGATTGAAGCCCCCCCCTAGAGACAGACATTCCTCTCTGTGTGTTGTGTGTTCCTGGAGTTATTGTCCTTGCTTTAGTGCCTTGACAACTTACCAAATGGTTACACATGACAGCACAGTGATTGTGACGGCAGACTTATGTTCATTGTCCATGAATGGGTGTTCGTTTCCCTCAATTAATTAATCAATTCAATCTTCACTGGGTTCTTTCACCTCACACTTAAGTGATGGTTTCTAATGTAGCCCCTTCCTTGTTTCAGTCTGAGCAGCCATTGGAAAACTCATCGCAAAGTATGAAATCAAACATAAAAAGCTTATCCTAGATGAATGGATGCAGTTTCAAAGAGTTTACTCCATAGTTTTCCAGGTATATTGGTATACAAATCTGAAATGCAGGTATGCACACAATGTAAACAATGTACTTTTATCCATCCAAAATGGAGACTACTGATCCAAAACAGATCTTTCATGGACAATGACACATTTTCAGTGACATTTTTTTAAAATCAGTAATTTTTTTGTATCAACTGCACTTCTGCTCTTTATTATAAAGCTATATTCATAATCTGGGTTGAATTAAAATACACCACACATAGAAAACAAACAAAACAATCAACACTTTAAAAATCAACCCAAAACTTAAACAACTCCAGCTTTCGTTGCGATCCAAGAATTATGTCATAAACCCTTGGTGTCTTACATGATGTCATCAAAAAAACATTTTTCTTTGTGGTGTGCAATGTGCTGTTGATGAAGCTTGTGCTCAATATTTTACTTCTTAAACTTTTGGAAATCTCATTCAGTCCTGTTCTAGTCTTAAACAGGAACAACCTAGACTGTTTGCAAGTAAGGTAAATCTTAGTCGTGTCCTCAAACCTTGGATCTATGTTTTGATGCACATGTATTTTTTTAAAATGCAGTAACTATCTGCCAATGCAGTGACAAATGAGGCTGTCTTTAGAGATATTTGGTGTTTTTTAAACCAGATCTTCCTTCTGAAAGAGCTGAACCAACTCATTTTGTTTGTGATGTGGTAAAGAGATGATTTTTCTTGTCATACACTCACACAACCCTAGCCTAAAGGGTTTTTACCATAACAAGCTAGTTTGCTTCTTCACAGCAATGTTTGTCAAAATTATGAAGTGTATTTTATATCAGAGGTTTGCAATGGCTTTCTTGCTCTTTTTACTTGCACAAAGACCAAAGTTTCAAAGTTTAACGTACGGGACAGAATGGCAGCACTTAGTTTGGCCAACATTCAGAGCATTTTAGCTTGCTTTGTGCTAGGCCTGTCATCCTCATGTCCAGGCAATCTGCTGCTCTGTCTGTGGTTTCCATTATGGCTCCACTGAGCCTCACAGGCTGGCATGGTACTGAAACCACAGACGTTTTCTTTGAGTTAACTGGAATCACGGCATACTCTTTATACAAAGTTTGTCACTAAAGTTGGCTCTTTTGGCCTGTTGGTGATTAAAAATAATTTGGTTGTGTTAATTAAAGTAGTTCATCTGTGTTATTGCTTCTGAAGGTCATATGTTTAATTAGATTAGTTAAGGTAGGCTTGATCCATTTTTTCCACCTCCACTAAATAAAGAGATTGTCATAATGATTGCCATGGTACAATCTGTATGTTATGTACAATATATATTTTTGCTGACTAAAGTACATTGATGGGCAATTGGATCTATTTATTCTGTTTTTATCAGCACTAAAGACTGCTATTTAAAAACTATGTTTTTATGAAGGTAAGCATTTTTATGCAGTGTCTTTATTGGCTCATTGAAAAAGGCATAAGTTTGTTTTTGTTTCATGCAGGATTTGCCAAACCAAAGGTCTGCTTGTCTTCACAGTGGTGCAAAACTGACACATAATACATCACAGAAAACTGAGAAGCCAGGTACAAATAGGAAAATTTATTTTTCAGAATAATATTTGACACATTTTCCAAAACAACGTCTAGACTGCTAGGGGGGGAAATAACTGCAACCCTGATGTTTTCAGCAGTCACTCAGTCCAGTCTATCTAACAAAAGTCATCAGAATGAAATTATTGACTGTATTCAGAGTTTTCACCCTGCCTATAAGTTCTATAACATTGAGTTTGGTTCTCTGATTTAATATAAATGATTTAGAAGAAACTGGGCCATTGCTAATGTTATACCTAACAATATCACACACAGATATATATATATATATATATATATATATATATATATATATACAGTATATATATATATATATATATATATAGACAGTCTTTTATATATATATATATATATATATATATATACAGTATATATATATATATATATATATATAGCCAGTCTTTTATATATATATTTATATATATATATTCAGTTTTTTAGTGCTTCCATCACAAAACTCATTATCGCTGCTTAACCACTAAAAGTGTGCATAATTTGTGCTAGTGATGCAAGAGGAACTTTCAAACCAAAATTGGATTTTAAAAAAATAAACTACTTCAAATAATTATCAGCTTTTCCAAAGTGTTTATTTTTCAGATTACTGCCTCTTAAGAACTATGCATGAATAAAATCCTTCACTGCTGATTACCAGGTTTCACATATCAAACTCATAATCTCTGTGTTGATGGTAGACCGTTTGTAAACTTCTTAACTAAAACACAGGAATCATTTCTTCATTGTCACATATTTTAAAGCCATATGTTTTTCTCTACCTGGTATTGTGCAATTAGCTTACCCAGCTGTGTCTGCTACATCCATTAGGCCATGCGGCTCTGCAGAGGTCCTCCACTGTGGCTCAACTAGAAAGTGCATTATTTCAGTTGTGGCATTTGGTCAAAGATTTAGGTCTTAAAATGCTGAAGTTCGTCCCCAGTAAAGTAAATCAATACCGAGACTTCAAAGATCATGTGCAGTCAGGATTTTCAGGCTGTCATGGATGTTCTTATATATTTGTTTTGCCAAGAACAGAAAAAACAAGAACAACCAAAGATATGGAGCACTTACTAATGCTTGTCTTTTATAGTCTTGTCACTTGAAGTTTTAATGGTTTCTATGAAGGAAATATGAATTCAAAATAGGTGAAGCCCATCAAGCCAGAACTCATTTTAGTTGCCAAACTGTGAAATAACATTAGATCGTCAAACACATTAACAGCACCGTCTCTTATGACATATATCAAAACGACTGTTCATATGGGTTTCTTACTACTCACAGTAGATGAACTCAAACTAATATATGACATTAGAGTTAGCATCTTCAGTGTGGTGGGCTCTGATTCATGGTAGACTGAAATTAGGCCTGGAATCTTGTGTGCACATGGCCAACTTCCAGAGAACCTCAATTATAATGCTGTAGAGCCAGAAAAAGGGAAAGAGGTAGACTGCGTGGAGCCCTTCAATTCTGCTGTAGCCTGCTACTCTGTCACTCAAACACACTGCTACTACCGTGGCTAAAACAGATCACCACACTACGTTCAGAGACACATGGGAGAGATTTAGTTGGTACACACACCACATGCACACGCACGCACACACACACTCTCTCACACACAGATGTCATGTGAATGATTATTTGTAGATGGCAGTTAAACCACTGGGGGGAGCCTTGGAGAGTTTGTTTTAAAACACTTACTTCAAAATTGAATGTGTCTAAAGCTCCTCTGTTTACATTTCCTGAAAATTTAAGCAAAAAAAAAAAATCTCTGCAAGGAAGTTGAGTAGTTTGAATTACACAAATTTAGGCAAAACCACACACAATAGGAGCTAGTCTTTGAGTTTAATGCAAATGACACAATGATTTTTGGTGTGCCAGATACTTAGTGGTTTGGGATTATTCAGCAGATGGTGACAGTCTTGCAGAACAATTTCCACTTTGCTCCACTGTGTCTCCCGTTTTCAGTCACAGATTGTCTTTGATGGTGTGGATCCAAGGCTAAAATATGCCTGCTGCTTATTCACAGGGTCATTGATGCTTATTATTTTTCTCCTAGGTTAGAAAAAAAAATCTAGAATGATAGGTAGTGTTGGTGGGAGCAATATGCAAGAAGTGATTTAAAACTGCTCATGCTCATTTTTTGATAAATAAATTCATTGGGGTTAATAAATGCAAGTCATGAATGAGAGAGTGCGTTTATGGTGAACATGCAAGAGTGTCTAGGCAAAAGTTATTTTCACACCTTTTTAATTAGAGCCAAATAGCAACAGTCCCAGACGCCCTGTCTGAGGTGGTATTCTGTGGCCTGGGTTTTGATGTTTCTTTTAGCAAAGTAGAGCTTTCTGGTACAAGATGAACAAGGTGTTGACATATAGGCTAGAAACACATAGAGACATACTGGAAAATTTTAAATGCTGTGTGGTATGGTACAGAAGGGAACCAATAAAATATATAGTAAAGTTAGTAAAGTGTTACAGATGTTCCTATTTTTAGTTTTTACACAAATAGTTTTGGTGTTGTGAATTTTTGATATAATTCAGGTTTTCCCTTTTGTGTGTTTCCAGGTTTAAACCAAAGGAGCAAAAATGAAAACAGTTGCCAGGAGACTGGGGAAGTTTACGATGGATCCTTTACACTGTGAGAATTGGTGGAGCACACGGATACTTCTAATGGTGTACGTGGCCTTGGAGCTTTTAACACTTCATCCATCTTTTGTCCTTGGTACCCTTGAACTACAGCTAGATGAGGAACAACCAGCAGGAACAGTTGTGGGAGACATCAGTGCAGGACTTCCCCCTGGCATCACAGCTTCCTTGTATTTCATTTCAGACCATGAGGGCACAGGAGTGAGCAGTGATTTGGACATTGATGAAAGCACAGGCATAATTAGAACTGCTAAGGTTTTGGACAGAGAATTAAGAGATCAATACAACTTCATTGCAGTCACCATGACAGGTGTGACTGTAGATGTAAACATCAAAGTGAATGATATAAATGATCATGCACCCAAGTTCCCTCGTAAAAGGGCTACATTTAAAATTCCTGAGCAGACAGCAATTGGCACTAGATTTCCTCTTGAGCCAGCTGTTGATAATGATAAAGACCAGTTTACAACACAGGGCTACCTTATCAAGGATGGAAATGTTGGGCAAGCATTCAGCTTGGAGACAAGGAGGGGAAGCAACAAGGTCCTCTATTTGGACCTGATGGTAAATACCATTCTAGATCGAGAGAAAAGATCCACCTACACCTTATTTTTAGAGGCTTTTGATGGAGGTTCCCCAAAAAGAACAGATCAGATGACATTAGATATTACTGTACAAGACATTAATGACAATGCTCCTGTTTTCAATCAGAGCCGCTACCATGCTATCATATCTGAGAACCTCCAACCAGGAAGCAACATCCTGCAGGTGTTTGCAACAGATGATGATGAGGGAGATAATGGGATGGTGATATACGAAATCAATAGAAGACAGAGTGACCCAGACCGCTACTTTGTCATAGACTCTCGTGCTGGTATCATCACTTTGAACAAACCCCTGGACTTTGAAAAGAGGAGAGTCCATGAACTTGTAGTCCAGGCTCAAGACAATGCAACCCATCCAGAAGTGACCAATGCCTTTGTCACTATACATGTCAGAGATTATAATGACAACCAGCCCACGATGACCATCATCTTTCTGAGTGAGGATGGATCTCCCAGAATCTCAGAAGGTGCACAGCCTGGTCAGTATGTAGCACGGATATCAGTCACTGACCCAGACTATGGAGAGTATGCCAATGTCAACGTGTCATTAGAGGGTGGGGATGGAAAGTTTGCCCTGACCACAAAAGATAGCATTATATACCTTGTCTGTGTGGACCAGATTCTGGACCGGGAGGAGAGAGACACATATGAACTCAGGGTGATGGCAACAGACTCAGGTACACCTCCCCTCAGGGCTGAGTCCTCATTTACCATCCAAGTAACTGACATCAATGACAACCCTCCCCTGTTTGACCAGCCAGTGTACAGACAAGTCATCCCTGAAGTAGTTTTCCCAGGCAGCTTTGTGTTGCAGGTAACTGCTAGAGATAAAGACCATGGACCCAACGGAGACATAAGCTACAGCATTCTTCAAGACCAAAGTGCTTATTACAGCTGGTTCAGCATAGACTCCATTACTGGCATTATTACCACTTTATCCCAGCTGGATTATGAAAAGAACCCTAGTCCCAGTATAACTGTAGTGGCTACAGATGGTGGAAAACCATCTCTTTCATCAACTGCTGTGGTAAACATCTTACTTCAGGATATAAATGACAATGAGCCCGTTTTCGAGAGACACTTCTACAACGTGTCCATCAAGGAAAACACAGCTCCAGGGACCTGCATTCTGGAGGTAGGACTTTTTCTTTGAATTATGTTTTACTCAGTTTATAAAGCAGTTCAGCTGATCAAATTCCCTGTTTGATACAGTACACCATTCTGCACTCAACACAGGGGTTTCTGTAAAGAGCACAGCAAACATAAATTCATTTAATCAATAGAAGATGACTTTTATGCTGGATTTGTTGAGTCCTTTTGTTCCTCATTATCTTTTAATAGTAAAGCTGTTGAAATTGCATGGCCTTAGTGAGGATTTACCTGCAATTTTGGGCCAGGATGATCTCCATTTTGGCTGTCCTCCCCTTCACCTCTTAAAAGGGTTTCCAGGGGAACAGAAGCATTTAGAAGTACTCTGTCAGCCCCAGAACAAAAGGGCTTTTCACATATTCGGAGACAGAGACAAATTTAAGGCTTTATGTTTGTTAATATGTGTCACTTCACATTTAAAAGGCGTCTTAATTAGACTAGTTCAGTCTGAGAAAAATGGTCACAGACAACACAATTAATTAAAGTTCAGACAAATTACAGCACCCCATTCAACTGCTGTGTTGAATCTTTGAAAATGTCGTTTTCTAAAGTTGTTTTTGGAAATCTTATTAAAAAGACAGCACTTGTGAAAGGAAAAAAAGCTAATTAGGTCTTAAAGTTGTTTAAGTAATTTCTCATGTTAGCAGGCTTGTGTTTCTTTTTGCAAATACAGAGGAACATTTAGGATCTATTTTAGTGGTTGCAGAAATATTACATGGATCAAGGACTTGCACACAGCATTTAGTTGATTGTGTCCTGGCCCATGGTTATGCTTTGAAATAGCGAGGGAGTGCACAGTCTTTTCTGCAATAACAGGTACAAAAACAAGCAAGTTGGGAAGCTAATACAAAGTTCTCCAATTTTAAATTGCAAGGACAAAAGCTATGAGAGATAATGTGAGTGTCAGATACTTTGAAAATATGCATATTTTAGAGAACTTTAAATGGTTCTGGTGACTTTGCTTTAAACTAGTCTTATATGCTTGATCAGATGCCATTTAGGGTCCAAGTGTGAAGTAAATCCTAAAAGTCACTGCTCTCTGGCACTCTCTTTGGCTTGCCTGGATGCTGCAGTCGTGTGTATTTGGCGGACCATGTGAGAACAGACTGCCCTTACTCAGGGTGCCAACTCTACATCCAAACATCACAGCAAGACATCTAAGAACTGCCTTTTTTGTCTCTGTAGATTAAATTCACCATGTCACCCCTTCCACGCTCAGCGCCGTCCAAAAACCCACTACAATAAGGCTATTGTGATCATTAATTCAGAAGTTTGAAGTTTTTCTATTTATTTTACTTTGTGGGTCACCAGCACAGCAGTTCATGATTATTCCAATGAAGTCTGGCTCCACAGTTCTGTGTCTGTCACTTTCCACAATACATCAGTGTGTTTTTGAGATGACTTTATAATTAGATCAGGAGGGTGAGGGTGGGTGAGAGATAACAAAAAATACAAGCTATCAGTCTTGTAATTCAGTATGTAAGATCTGCTGCAAAGGAACTAGGTCATCCTTGAGCGGGTAAATAAAGTATGACACATATACACAAAAAAAACCAACAGTTTAAAAAATGGTGTCACAAGGCATTACTTATTTGATTCTCTCTTATTCAGTTTGAACCAATTTTACATGTTCACAAGAATGGTGTGGAGTAACACTGATGCCATAAAATAACTAAATTGCTTTTGCAGTTTTTATATTGCTGTTGTAGTTTTTCATAAATATGATTTTATAGTAGACAGTATCCATTTTATTCTGCTTAATGTTTGCATGTATTAAAAAGACCTATGACATTGTTTGTTGGGAAGTATTAAAGTAAAAGAAAGTCTCATGTTTGTACAGTTAGGTCCTAATATGTTTTTTAAGGATAATTTAAGTTTTAATTTAATTAATTTAATGTTAGTTTAAATTTTAACATAATTTACAGAAGTAAATGTGGTTTGGGCTTTGAGAAATATACATTTATTTGACAATGTTATATTTTACAAATAACAAAACTTTCTAGTTGATTGTGCCAGAACCTTGCACAGGAGAATGATTTGCCCATATTACTGTGTTTTTAGGGTAATTTGGAGGGTCTCTGCTAAGAATTGTTCCTCTGTCAGTTTTTTGGAGGGGGTCTGACTCCAGTAGAAAAGTGGGAGGAGGTCTTTTGGCAGCTGTGGGGGAAATGAACCCTGACAAGTGCTTGCAGGAGTGGCAGAGGTGACAAAAGCAGGGGGGCTTCCTTTTCTGTCTGTTCGCTAAGCCCTCTCAAAAATCTTATCTGATGTCCCTTCATTTTTCATTAGAGGAGTGTGATGATAAGCTAGACTTATTTTTTTAAAACTCACTGCTCCCATGTTCATAACAGAAAGGAGTGCTTGTCATAGCTGCAACATGAGACAAACACTGATTACTACAATTAAGGAATCAAAGAATTGCCATTTTTCTTTGTGTCAAGCTGACAGCTGAAACGGATGCCACAGTTTCTTATATCTCAGTGAAATATTACTACATAATTACATTTTGTTTTTTTTAAACCCCTGTTCTTTTTTCATAGGATGGTTTGCTTTGGTTATAATTGTTTTGTGTGTGTTCACAGCAAAACTGCGATCCTGCTATGTAAAATCTCCTGTACTGTTCAGCAATGCTTAGACATAGTCATTATTTCACACTGAATTCTTTAAAACCAGCCTAGTTGAAAGAGGTACCTCAGTGAAGAGGTACTCTGAAACACTTCTCCTTTCCTGCCAACATAAAAGCAGCCAGTCTATTGAGGAAAAAAAAGACTACTCATAATTGTCCTGGAGAAAAAATCTGACTGAATAAATGAATGTCTTTTTTTCTCTCCACTAGTACTTCATAGTTTCTTCAGTCTTGTTGAGCTGTGGTGACCACCCACTGGTAACCACAGGCAGGTGTTAATAATGCTGTTTTTAATGCTTTAAACCATGCTTTCCTCAGTCTTGTGCTAGTCTGTAAAAATGTCTTTTTTCAACTAGGAAGTAGTCTTAATTCTTGATGCATTATAGTAAGAAGTTTGGCATGTACAATTTAATTACTGAAGTAGCCTTTGCTGAAACTTTGAGAACCTTGCTGAATGAAAATGTTAATTTTTAATTGTTTTTGCCCGTTTAATTTTGTGTGTGCACCCTCTATAATAGACTCATTACCTCATACTAAAAGCTAAAATGGAATTTGAAGTTACCTGATAAGAAATTCAGTGGACCAATACAAATAGCCTGTGGAAATTTTCATAATATTTTGTCCTTTTGTTCATTTGAGCAATTACCTCAATATTTTATATCTAACATATTATCTATTCTCTTCCCCCTGGGCCTTTTTCAGGATAGCGCATTAAACCTGCTTAGTGTGAGTTGAATAGAAACAAAAGTTTTGCAAAACAGACGTGCAATAATTTGTTGGCTGCAAGCAAAACCTGACTGTTCTGTATGCAAACTGTTTTTTTAAATAAAGCTTTTTCCAAGACTTTGGCTTTCTGAAAATAACAAGGACTAATTATGGAGATAAGAAAAAAATGCCAATTTCAGACTGGTATTTTGGTACACAAACCATGCAATCAATTCTCACCAGAAAACTTTTTTGGCATTCTGTGTGTCAAATGAAATGTTCACTTGTCTGTTTTAATGCTAGGCAGACCTGTCTTGCTGGGAGGCTGGTTTAGCTTGAGGCAAGCTGACTCTGCATTTGGTCTTTCGTCTGTTTTTTTTTCCCTTCTCCTAACAACCGAGCTTCACTGTGGCTCTGCGGTGTAACAGTATTTTTAGGGAATGTTAAAATTGCAGGAAACTGGATGTGCCGCTTAATGTGTTCGTGAATGTAATACTTCCTTGAACACTTACGCCAAAGCCTAGCAGGCGCAACCTGAACATAAACACTGATGTACATCTGAACTGTTGGTGTTCAGGTCGAAGTTGCTGGGCTTGTGAAAACTGAGAGCATTTTTTGTGCTCAGTCATCTGTAAATTTAGAGCCTCTGTTTCTGCAACTGGCCAAGGTAATGGCAAAAATGTTAATGTTTAATGATTAATTACAGGACCTGGATGAAAATGGCATTCATTATTGCAAATCCAAACCTGTGGGTGATTGGAAAAAAAAAAAGAAAAAGAAAAATTGTTAAACAAAATATTGGGAGCACTGCTTTTGCTGACTTTATGAAAAGTAAAAAAAGTGTAATATCATGAATTCCCAGATGCCTACAAAAATACTGTTGTGTAAGTCTATATCTCAGTAAAATACATTTCTACAGATCTGTAAGATAATGAGATTTGTAAAGCTTAGTTATCTAATGTTAAAGTGAGCTGTGCCTACAAGTCTGTAGAGTGATGCAGTTACTATACGTGTAGTTCAGTATAAAAGCAAAAGATCTTAAAATTAAAAGGCAGCTGGAGATGTTTCCCACTCTCATTTGGCAAGAAAGGTGGATGGGTCTATAAGGATCTTTCATAGAAGACAAAATTTCATTAATAGTCTGTTACGTGGGCTGTCGGCTGCAGGTCAAGCAGACCTAGTTTTGCTTCCAAGTTTTTCTGAAAAAGTGTCAGTGTGTGATGAAAGGACAGGCTGAGAAAAAGCAAGGAAACACTTGAGAGTGTGCAGAAGAACTCAGCCTCAGGCAGCACTGACAAAACTCAGGCTCAGCTGCACGATCCAGCTGTTGATTCCTCTCGTAACATTTATCTTCCGACACTGAAGTGTCCTGTCTCATGTCTTTGCTTTTTTTTTCTGCTTGACCAGACCTTTTATCTATTCCCACTTCCCTTTCCCTCATTGTTGTGTCTTGGCTGTGATCCTGTTACACTTTGCTTCCCCTTGTTCCCCTGTTGTATGGTGACAACTGTATGAGAGCAAGGGATTGAAGCACACCTGCCTGCCTGGGAACCCTCAGTTGTATTAGGCTCAGTATTATTTATTTTCATTAGAGAAAAGGTGTTTATTGCCAACAGAGAAAGGCATATGCAGGTATTTTCACAGTCGCATTGACAGTGTTGCATTCAGTCACAAGAGAAGTTAACCATTTTGAAAAAGGCAATAATTCACTTTGCATCATTTGAGGCAAATTAATGGGGAAGGGGAAGACCTTGAGACCGGCTGAGAAGATGGCTGCCAGGCCTTCTGTTCTCACCCCTCCGGTCCCTCTGCACATGTGCAAGGCAGTTGGCACTACAAAACAAGCTGGGCATCAGGAAGCATCATCTGCTCATGATATTCTCCCCGTTCAAAAGCAAATCTGTGCTAAATCATCCATTCAAGTCCCTGCTGTCTGTCAGAAGCTACCAGACTGGAAAGCAGATGTATAGTGACAACTTGCCAGGTAACAAAAATCAGTAACTAGGAAACTAGATCCCAAAAGAACAGCAGCTAATCTCTTCTTGGCGTGAAGTTGACGAAGATGTACTGTAATGGTACATTGTAGCTGCCAGCATGTTGGATTTGACATTCATGACAAAACCTCTTCCTAAAAAAACATTCATATATTTACACAACCTTAAAATATCTTAACCACTGAACAAATGTCTCCATATCCAGACTGACTTTTACGAAGAATGCATTGCTTTCTTTTGCCAGAAACCTCAGCTCCCTCCGTTTGCTCCAGCCTGACTTCCAGTTGAAATAATGATTTAGAAGAATGTTTCTCAGAAACTCATTCATGTATTTGTTCATTGAGTTACTGAGCATTTCCTGCTATCAAAAAGACCAATTTTGTTTTACAACCAGGTCTAAAGAAGATGACTAAACATTAGATTTTTTTTTCAATACATTTGACATCAAAATGAGTAGCAGGAGCTCTAAAGTACTGTTTCAATACCAAAGTATAATAACAGGGCTTCACATTCATGTGTGGTCAATTAAATGTTGGCCAATAGGGCTGGGCGATATGGGAAAAAAAAAATGATCACGATTAATTTTTTCATATTGTCCAATCTCGAATAATATCACAATTTTTTTTGTTAACCTAAAAAGTGACTGAAAAATAATTTAACAAATACATAACTACAGAAATAAAAAAATAGTGGCTGTTCTTTCACTTTCACTACTATAACAAACAGCTGTGGTTCAATAGAACATTAAATTATCTTTGCAAGGTATTTAAAAAGGTATTTACAAAGAAAAAAAACATTTATGTGTAAATCATAGAATCTCACATTAATAAAGTTATCGTTTTGTAAAATTAAAGTTTTAGAATTGAATTTCACATTAAATATGTCATAAAGAAACATAAACCCTACAAACAGCAACAATTTGTGCACACTTGCCAACTGAAAAGGATCTAAGCTCATTACTTTTGTTATGGAGTTTGCAGCATGTCGCTCAGCTGCTGTTTGTGATGCGTCTCAGACAGGAAGCGGTCTTCACGTCGCGTCCAGCCCATCATGTGCCGATAAAACTTACAGAAATGTTTTTCTCCAGATAAATAAAGAACCGCTGGGACATTGTTCTGTCCGAAACGTTACCCTAAGACGCTTCATATTTTTGGAGGATGTTTTTATTTTAGCAAAACGCGCATTGCATCTCTCTTTTCTTTTTGCCCTCTCTCTCTCTCTCTGTGTCGGAAGGGGACACCTCGCGTGCCTGTTAGCAGGTAATGCAGGTACAGGAAGCGACAGCGGCCAAAATACCACAGAAACTCGCCCAAATAAGCAAACTCTGTGAGATTCAGCATTTTATACTGGATTACTTTGGTTATTTCTGTGATTTCGTCTGCGTTTCCTTAGCAAATTATAAACAGAAGTGGAGCAGCAGAAGGTGGATTCTGATTGGCTGTTGTCGCGCACATTTCCGCCATGTTTGATTGAGTAAGAGGCTCACAGCTGATCACCATGATCGACCTGAAATTTTTCTCGATCAATAATCGCGATCAAATAATCGCCCAGCCCTATGTTGGCCCTACCTTATTTTAACATTACAGGGTATTTTGCAGATGCATTAGTACCTTTCCATCCATCTATACATTTTCCTTACGTTTGCCTGTCTCAAGTAATAGGGAGGGTACATCCTGGATAGGTTGCAATTCCATCACATCAACAACTTTTCACACTTTTACTTAGACCTAAGGACAATTTTGTGTCACCAATTAACCTAATATGCATGTTTTTGGTCTGTGGGAGGTACTGTAGTGTCCAGAGTAAACCCATGCATGCACACGGGAGAACATTCAAACTCCATCAAGAAAGGTCTTTGCCTGGAAAGCGATCCTGCAAACCTCTAACCACTGCACTCCAATGAATCAGAGTTGTTTTGTTCATTAAACAGGAAATTGGGAAGGTTGTGCAACATTTTATATTCCTCTTTAAACCAGCATGTTTTGCACCAAAGTTGTTGATTGAACTTTTCAAACTCTTGTCTCCAAACACATTTCTTGTAAAGATGCCTTTTGCATTGTTGCAAGAATTTTGTCTAAAGGACTCAGTGTTCAATAAAGCACCGGGTCACTTTCAAGGACCTTTAAAAACCCCAATTAAAAAGAGAGAGACGGAAAAAAAATATCAAGTGCAGACATTTTCTGCTCTTTGTACCTGACCCAGTCCTACAGCATTAGTTTTTCCAAGCTTTGCAAAACAACTCATGTGGGAGAGAAATGGCCACCAAACGAGTCACCTCTCAAGCCAAGTTTGATACACCTTTATTATATTGCAATGTCATGTGTACAGGCAGAAGGGTAGAATATGTAGGCTTAGAGTTGATCTTTTACTGATAGACTTGTTATTGTGTCTTTTTTGCTGAAAAGATAAGAACGTTTATGTGAAAGGAGCGGATGATACTCTGCAGAGAAGAAAAAAACTCCACTTTTTCATGGTGTTTTTCTTGGTTTCAGACAAAATGCACCCAAGCCTGCTTTAACTAGACAGCCAGTCTTTGTGCACAAATTTACCACAGAGATTGTCCATCACACTGTTGCTGGCATATATTAAATCTTTCACAAAGTCTACTAGTAATGCCCCTCATTGCGTAAGGGAGAACCTGTGTAATTCCTTTTCTCGTCTGTGGTAATGCAACCACTCTGTAGATTAGTTTTAATAAGAAGACAACTGCTTGGCTTAATAGTGATTTCCTCAGAGTGTATCAAGGTGATTTAAAGATTTAGCAGGGGAACTAATTATCACAGGGTTGTGTACCTCATCAGTAAAGCTAATTTGGTCTGGTGCTGTAGAATTTATGTTAAGAGTGGTGCGCTGCTGCTTTTAAACAGTGAGTTGAAAGGCCAAATCTTTGTTTAAATTGTTGTGTGTGGCCTGGTGCGTGGGGAGCATAGCAAGCTGTGGGGCTCTCTGTTGTAATTAGGTGGAGTTTGTATGCAGGAATCAAGACTTGTGATTTGTGACAGATGAACGAAAACCAGGGACTGAATGTGTGTATTTTTTGTCACGACACAAACAAGATTTTAGGGTGACAGATTTTTTTTTTAATCAGCACCCTTTGTTCCTCCAAGACTGCCTCAAAAAAAGATTTATTTGGAATTCAAGAAAAAAAAACACTCTTGACACTCAAAAACAGGAATATTGTTGGGGCAGATAAGATTTTTGTTGCTATGACAAAACTAAAATGATTTACTTTGGTACTATGCATTGCTTTTTCATTTTACCTTTTCATTTTACCACAGGTTCAAGGTTAAAAACAAACAAACTAACAAAAAAAAACCAGCCAGTTTTTATGAGAAGGATTGCATCCTGATAATTTTTTGTTCACCTATTAATGACATCAGCACACTTCTGAGTGAGTCTGATCACTCTCACAGGATGAATAAAAGACTTTTTGTTGGTTAAGTACTTCTGGAGTAGCCTTGGAGAAACTAGTTGCTATGATGATACACATTACATTTTTTAAAATCAGTCAGATGTGATCTTGGTTTCAGCCAATCACTTGAATACAATATGTTAGTTAAATTTAGTTGTATTTCAGCTATGCATAACGTTTAATAAAACGTCCAAATGAAATGTGTCAAAGATTCATCAGACAAGGAAGACACGGATACATCCTGAGAATGAACACTAGATTTGAGGAAATGCTTGTGTGATAAGATTCATCATGTTCCCCATTTGTTCAAACCATCACTGAGATACACAAATGATTCTAAATTCCTAGCAAATCAGTCACTCAAACTGCATTTTTGCCCCTTTAGACAGTTGAAAAAAAGCTTATGAGCCTACTAAACTTAAGTGGTAAGTTGTAAATTGTAAGTCAAATGCTAGGGAGATGAACCCTTTGGCACAGATAACCCATAAAAATAGCAGTGCATCAGCGAGCTCCCAGTGGTTTTTGTGAATAATGTAGAAACCAGGCAGAAGTCTCAATACAAAGACATGAACAGTATCATTTTTATAATAAACAAATCTCTTATTTAAATAGTTTTTTTTTTCAGCCCAGGCGATGTTAACATATGACACAAGAAGATACCGTCATTAGTTGTTTGTTTTCGACAGGGTACTTTACTACATATCCTGACACCGCAAAGGCAAAGGGAGAAAAAAAAAGTTAGACATTTCTTACTCTGAATTTTAAGCCTGAAACATACTCGCTCCGATGCCGACTAGTCGACGCGCGGTCACGTGGTGGTTCGACAGTCGTTTTCGC
>JARVGW010000624.1:18978476-19005511 GCA_031762495.1 Anablepsoides rubrolineatus | reverse complement strand
TCGACACGGGAGGGGGGTAAAAAGTTCTGCCGGCGGGTTGTGACAAAAGGGGCGGCGGTGTCGACGCTGCGAAGCCCGGTGACGTAATTTTCGTCATGAAACTGCGACAAACCGTGTCGACGTCGGCATTTCGGAGCGAGTATGTTTCCAGCTTTAGCCTGTTTAAAGTGGCACTCTTCTACTTTCACTGTCCTTTTCATCAGTAGCTGCACCAGTTTTATTCATGGGTTTTCATTTCCATGATTTTTTTTTGCCTCAAGCATACTTATTTTCTAGCATAACGCTTTGGAATATCAATTAAAAAATAATTCTAGTATAATTAATTATTTTTTGCTATAATAGTGTTTTTTCTTAAGCAAGCTACAGCTTACTTTGAGGAGAAATAAAATCTTAAAAAGTCTGTGGATTTACTTTACTTTGCTGAACATATTTCTGAAAGTGCTTTATTTGGAAAACTCTTTCGAGCCTCCCTTCTCCTGCAGTTCTGTAAATTACTTGTAAACAGGCTGTTTAAGTGTGAAGTCACCCCGTGCCCTGCTTCCGCTCTTTATTCATCATGCTGACACACAAACACATAGAAGTATGGTGAATGTTTTTGCTGAAGAGCTGGGGGAAGGGCTCCAACTGCTGTTATGGGATCGGGCCAAATGTCTGACACAACACAGAATGTTTTTTTTTTCTTTTTGTTTTCTGCAGATTTTGTTTTCTTTCTTTTTTTTTTCAAGTCAGACTGAAAATTGTTTTAATGTTTTCTATTTAGAATTCAAAGTTATCTAATATAAAAGAACTTATTTATGTGGACCTTCTTTGATGAGTTACCACTATTTGCTATGCATAAAGTTTTGAGATTGTTTAGTTAGGCAAAATAAGTCACACATATGCTAATGATAATAATAATAAAAAAGAATGAACAGAAAATAAGATGCAATTGATAAAAGTGGAAAATTATTAAATTATTAAAACAAAAGTGGCATGTTAAAGAAAGCAGAGAGAGGAAAAAAAAGCAGATGCTGAGAGGGGAAAAGGAGGCGATTTACCTCATGCAGCGTGAGTGCAAAAGCAGCATGTATATGAAACTCTAGTGGTTTGTTACCATGGTAACTTTTGGAAATGAGAAAGGGGGGTAAAGAGTAGCCTAAAAAGAAACCCCATCGATTCAGTGATGAAATCATTATTCCAAAGTGACTGGCTCTTCACTGTAATTTCAGGAAAGTATTTATGTATTTAGACAGTCTGTGAATGAATTGGGGGAATGCTGAACCCGTTAAACCTGCAGCACATGCTAATACTGTTCCTTGACTTTTTGTTTTCCTCAAGTTAGTGGCCTGTTTAGAGTTAAATGTTTCTTTTTTCCAGAGTTTATTCCTGTTTCCTTTTTAGACTGTCTTGCCATTTCAGTTATCACATGACATTATCAACACATCCTAGAGGCCTGGAGAACATGTAGCCAAGCCTGAAATGTTTGTTTGGGGATAGAGACATCATGATCCCTTGGCTAGAGAGGTTACATTTATCCTGGTGTGTAAACACAAAGTATAAACTGAGGTATCGGATGGATGTATATTGTATATCAACTGAGGTTTTAATTCCAAGGGGATATGAGAGTTGCACAAGACTCCATGTGTTTATTCAGCATGTTTGCCCTCCTAAACCCCTGACCTTCATGTGTTGTCAATGACTGGGCCTCTTCATTTGTCATATTGGACACAAATGAGAGAGTTCATGTGGTCTCCTTTTTCCAAAACTCCTCTTTTACGCCGACGTGTTTGTCCCTGCTTTCCGTATCACTACATGGACTTTTGTTCACCCTGTTCTTCCCAGTTCTGGTTCCTGATAATAGTTTGAGGCCACCTTAATGAAGTGCCAGCATGATTAGATTCAATTTCTCCTGTTTTGCTTCTTGGGAAGGAAGAACTATCAGTCTGAAAAACACTTCCCATCTTATCCCACACCTACAGAATTTCCCTTGTTGCCAAAAGTTGCCAGACTGTTTCCTATCATTTAGTCTTTATCTTCTACAACTTAGCCATGTCAAGACAAAAAAAAAAAGACCCAGATGTTTTATCTTTGGCTGAACCATACCTTTGAGAACAACAATTTAAACTTTCAAGAGCAGCTTCCAATAGACTAAGTGTGACTCATTACATTTTTTGTTTTAGGAATAATGATACAAATAGTTTTTAAAACAAAAACATGTTGAACCAAGAATATTGTTTCTATTGAGCAGTTTATTTCTTAATCTATTTATCTAGTTTTTTGTTTGTTTTGCATCTAAATGTGTTTTTAATAAGAGGTACTTTTTGCACGCCAATGAATGAAACATATCTGATTTTTTTCTAATATTTAAAGAATTTAAGTGTATTTAGAGACTAGTTATACTTTCACTTGGACAAAAAGTACAAATATTTTGAGTGGCTCACTGGAAATATATAAACAAAACTTTAGTTTTAAAAGAATAAGAGAGAGACAGAAACTGTGCAACACTATCAGAGTGTTCTTTTCCCAGACTTGGAAGTTGGAACAAAGCTGCAGGACTTGGCCGAAGCTTGTGCAGCAGTAGAAGGGCGCATCGAGATGAGGCCAGAGCGCACAAGCTGAAAAGATTTTTGGCCTCAAGATTGGAGAGACAAAGCTTCTGTCACATCAGATCCATACAGATAGACCAGTGGGAGCTGAAAACGATTTACTACTCAATTAAACAAATTCACCTAATGTGAATTAAGGTAAATCAATGAAACGTTTTATTTGTACAAGTTATTTATGCATGTTGTCATCTGCTTTTATCTAGAACCAGTTTTTTAAAATGTCTTCATAGTGTGTTTTGGTATTTGAAAAGGTTCTTTAAGAAGCACAAACAAATCCCAATGGATGTTTAATCCCTACAGGATTGGTGTTTAAACATTTGGTGGGTAATTATTCTCTAAACAGGCTCGCAAGCATGATCGGTAATGTGTGGATTTCTTTCAAAATCCTATACTATCATACGTATGAAAAGTTGAATTAGTTTTTTTGTTTTCTGGAAAGTTCATTAATTATTTATGGTTTGTTAAATAATATTAATAAAGTCCTAGGGGCAATTGATTTTGTGTGGTCTGGTGTTTGGGTGGTATAGTTTTATGGATTAATGTGAATTCAGAGTGCTCATACTTGGAAAAATAGATTTGTTATGCTCACATAACTGTCTTCAAACTGGACAGTATGCTAGTTTCCAATCACTGCTTAAGCCTGGGAAACCTCAGATGTGGTTAATGAAGGAAACCAGTGAAAACGAACACCGTGACATTGGCGTGCTCTGTGGATGGTAGAGAGGAAACTGTTTGCTCATACTAGTTTACAGGTTTTGAATACTTTCCAGACTCGCCAATGAAGACTTTATTATATAACCACTTTTATTTTCAGTTTTTTAAACCTCATTAGATATACAAAAACAAAGAACATAGAACAAAGTGTGTTTTCCTAATGCTTAATGTCAGACTAGATTGATGGATCAACCATTTCCCCAGATTCATGCTTTTGTGCAAAGTAAATTATTCAAATTAATTCAACTCTGCCTGAACAACTGACAGAATACTTTGTGTAAAACCCCTTTTTTTTGAGGTACAGAGCTCATTTAGCTATGGTTGTTAGGTGAGCAATGGCTGATGCTGGGAGGAAAACAAATTCATTCTAAATCAATCAAATGATTCATTTGACTTTCTCACTGGACAAAGTACCAAAGAAATATTAACATTTCCACACCTAGTATGGTTTAAGTTGGGGGTTTGTTTTGTTCACCTTCCACACTCCAAACTTGCTACTCCCATTTTTAAGGTCCTACAACTAATCCAAATTAAGGGATTATGTAGAAATTTGCACCGTTCTTGTTGCAATGTTTTTTTTTAACCCAGAGTGCTAATGTGAAGGTCTTTTAGGAAGGCTGGCCCAGACTCTTTTCAGTCTCAGAGCTTTCTGTTGCCAGGGTGCTAAAAATGCTGGAGGAGTTGCCACAATGTGCTTGTGTAGAATAGCTTATGGCACAAACATTGCACTGTCTATGTCTGCAGGAACTGTTGATGTGAGACAGCTGCTTTATGATGGTAAACTCTCTTCCTGAAAGTTGGCGACCCCCTGTTGACTCACTGGCGTAAGCGCAGTGCATGTGAATTGACTCAACATGTTGGATTAGCTTAGCTAAATGTAGAAATCCTTTCCTTCAAATGTACATTTATGTCATTTGGGGCTTATGATAAAGACCATTCATTCTTTTCTTTCTTTTTTTTATCCAGGGTTTGCATTCACTGTATTTTTATTTTTTTATACATGTTACTACAAATCTACGTACAAATTAGTAAAATTTTCAAAAACTTTCAAAAGAATAACAAGGTTTGGTTGGTTTTGTTATTTCTTTATATAAGTGTTACAGTGTTTTACATACACATATACTGCCAGACCAGTGACATGAATATGAAATTTCTACAACATAAAAAATGAGCCAAGAAAAACTAAAGAAATACTAGGATCTAAACCAAAAACCAAGCCTTGTTGATTTGTGCTCACCTTTATTCTTCGTGCACACGGACACAATATTCAGCATCAAAGAATAAGAATATGATGGTAAAGAGACAGATGGAAATGGGAGAACCAGAGATCTGAGGAGGGGGAGAAAAACCCAGCAGCAGTTGAGCTTTGTAGAAAAAAGTGAAAGCGAGAAAATAGAGTAAAAATAGCCTCATGATGGAGATGGTGTCTCGATGAGGCAGCCCACTAACCTCAGAGGCGCCACAATCCCTGCCTTATCCCACCCCAGTGAAAAAGGAGGGGCCACACCGCAGATCTTTCTGACTGCCAAAACTTCAGCATCAGGCCACCTCTTTCTCTTTCAGGCTGGTTTTGGGGGGGGGGCAGGCATCTCAGACTGTGAAAAGACAACAAAGCGCTGCTGCCATTTCTGTGTGGCAGGGTGGCCTCTCAAACCTCAGAGCGGGATCAGCGACGAAGTCTCAACTAGCCGACAGTCTCCAGTTAAAAACGTTGTTGCAGCCAACCAACAGAGCAGGTCCATTTCAATGACTACCAATGCCCATGTTCTATTTGTCAAAAGAATTCAGAGATGCCTGGTGCTGAAGAGAAGTGAATAAAATACAACTCTATGCAAAAGATTTTAGTTTACAGGCAGACTTACCAAACGAGACAAATTAGCGTGTGACCCCAAATTAAAGTAGCCAGGATCATCTGTATATACTGTGTTGCTCTGAACAAAGCCAGCTCATTCTTTTTTCTTTAATGACAGGACTCGTGCAAATTAAACTTGAGACACAAACATGGACACTTGTTGATAATAAGGAGCAGGTAACTTCCTAACAACACAGACGCTGCTTGTTAAGAGCAACCCTGTTTAACACATGCAAAGTTATTCAAAAGGCAGTTTAGCCTGAATAAAACGTTTGCCTTTTAGCCTGCTTCAGTAAAAAATAAGAAAATAATGTTTTTATTTTTAGTTGACACTATTGTTATATAGTAAATCTCAGATTATAAGCTGCTGCTTCAACCTAAAAAGTTATCTCCCATTTGGTTCAACTTAGGTGCTGTCAAATCCACAAATACAAGCTGCAGCCAATTAGTTTAGGGACAATCATAGCACAGGAAAATGTCAATATCAGTGTTAATTTTTAATATAACAATGTATAAGATACCTCTGAACAGTTGATGCCTTAGTTTCCCTTAAATTGGAAAATCAAAAGTAACAATGCAGTTCAGAACCTCACTCAAAAGCTCAAACAATCAGTTACCCACAAAATGCTTGATTAAACAAAACAGCTGATTATGATTGTTGATTAAGAGTAGTGTTTGTCTCTTGTAACTGTTGCAACAAAAGGACTTCTAAGCTAAAGTAATCCCTGAATAAACCAAGCTTTTTAAATCAAGTGGAAACAGAAAAACTTTGTGTGTTAGACCAACTTTGAGAATGGTTTGCATAAAACCCAAGCACAAAGGAGAATACTAAATAAAACATTAGATTAAGACAAACACATGACCCAACCTAAACACAACCTAATGAAAAGTATGCACTAATTTGCTGGGAATCATTTGCTTCAAGTAATTTAATGCAGGTTGAAGGTTTCAAATTGTCTTAGATTTGCTTCAGTTAATTATGCAAAACGTGACTTGTCTATCAATACATTTAGACGATGTCTTTCTCATTCATTCACTCATTTTCAGATCACGCTGTTCTGTTCAGGGTCACAGGGGGGCCGGAGCCCATCCCAGCTGTTATCAGGCAGGAGATTTGGTACACTGTGGACATTTTGTCTCTTCATTACAGGGCCAACACGGAGACACATCAATCATACAACCCCTCATATACAAACCCCCACACACACCTACTGAGCAGTCAAATTATTACATTTTTCTATTATATGGTCCAATCTAGTATGGTGGAGTTCTAATATTCACTATTTTACCCTGCTTCATTTTCCACTGCGAACATTACTCTCTGTACGTGAGTGGAATCAGCTGTTTATTATCAAAGCATGTTTGAATCTACGGCAACACAAACACAACTTTCCATGTCTATTTGTCTACATTACATTGATCCAGCTATGCTATTTTCTGAAGGATTTACAAATGAATAGGAGGAAAAAGGATTGATGGAGGGGATTTTTGTCGCTGAATGAGTTTTTGACAGGTTTTAGTATTAAAAAAAGGTATTAATGATTATAACAAGAACAGAAGAGGTCAGGTGTAGATGACGGACAAAATAAATAGATCTGTAAATCTAAACATGCAGTTTATATTTATTATATTGTATATATATTAAATGTATAACTTGTATAATGTATAATTTGTATGCACAAATGAGATTCATGTTATTAATCTGCTTGATAAAATAAGGATGTTAGTTGATATGTGCCCTGCTGCAGTGCTGTTTTTTCTTCCTACTGCAACAAACTTTTATTAAACTTTCAGGCTTAGGAGGACAAGTTTCAACAATATCTTCACTTTTCCTTTCGCTTAGAAATCAGTTACTATGTCATTTTTTAGTAAAGTTCTCTGGCTCTGATTGATGGTGTTTTAGCAAAGACACAAATTCTGTTCCAAATATTGTTACTGAATTGAAAGACTGACATTGGAACTGCTCAGGTAAACTATCCTGCAATGTGTTTTATATCAGTTAAGGGAGTCAAGTTGAGGGATTCAAGAAACAGAGTGTCAACAATGTAAAAACACTTTCTATCCTGCAGTATAGAAAAGCATACTTTCTGTTGAAGCTTTGTTCAATTTACAGAGTAGAATGGGAAAAATGTCAAAACTTCTGATTAGTATAATCTCCAATAAACTTTCTGCTTCTATCTGTCATCAGTCATCTGAGGCAAGAAGCGACAATAAATCCTTTATACAAAGTTTCTTTTTGCGTTGTCATTGTGCAGTAAGTAAAACGTGCATGTGAAAATAACTGGTGATTCTAATCAGGAAGTGAGAGCTATCATCTGGGAAATACTGACAGACAAAGGAGAAAAGAGAACTGAACAGCTTAGCATGCTCGCTCATCTGGAGGATATTCAGAAGAAAAATATTTTCATAACTGTTTTAAATTTTACATAATAGGTGGCTTAAGGGCACTGTACACATGCTTTTTCCTCTCAGTTAAAGAAAGCAAAGGTCTGGAGTGCATTACTTATGTGTTGAGGGTATTTGGTTCTTTGGACTTGTCATTTTGCAGTCACACACAAACGCTGCAGAAAATATGAATAAAATGATGCTAAATATGTAATTGTATCTGATTTATGATTTATTTTTATAGCACATACATGAAGCTACTCAGTACTTTATTAACTGAGGTTTACTAACTGCAAAATGTATATTTTTGTCTGTAGTGTTGAGCATACAGTAACTGTCATCTGAGTGCAAATTAAATGATTTTAGACTCGTCTTTTTTTTGTTTGTTTTTTTTGCTTAGCGAACAAAATATAAATGACAAAGTCTTAAAATAATTTCTTAACTTATTACATTGAATTTCTTTTGTGTAAACAATGCAAATGTCAAAATCGTCTGAAGCTTTTTTTTCTTTGCCATGCTAAAGTCGTAAAGT
Organism: Anablepsoides rubrolineatus; assembly: GCA_031762495.1. Lineage (NCBI taxonomy): Eukaryota > Metazoa > Chordata > Actinopteri > Cyprinodontiformes > Rivulidae > Anablepsoides > Anablepsoides rubrolineatus. Next base: position 18,997,443 of record JARVGW010000624.1, on the reverse strand, counting down.
TGTTCTTGTTCAAATACAAACTACAACACTCTACCAGAGCAGATCTGAATTAGTCATCCAACAAGATAAAATCCAAACTAATATCCTCTTTGCAAAACTGAGACTATTTTTGTATTTGCCTTTGAAAAATATTCTAAACTACATTGTCAATATACAGATCCTGATTTAAGCAAACTCTGTAAGACTTTGCCTCAAAAATCTTATCATCAGGCTTTTTGGAGACAAGTTTCATTTCTGTCTTTGTCACTCTGCCTTTTTTTGTTTATTTGATAAAGCGATTCAGAGAGTGTAGACTCACAGATTGATTCAAAACCACCAGTTTGCACTCTGAGACCTTTTCATCTGGTAGCAATCTTCTTTTGAGCTTTTAGTCTCCAAAAGCCCAATCCATCAGACACTGTCATTTGCTGCAATGAAATGTGAAAGGGAGTGTAAACTCGCAGAGACATAATGTACTTTTAAAATGGAAAATACCAGTTTAAACTTCATTTGTGCATAATAGCTTTTGGGAGGACAGGAAAATAAGGACATCAGTTCAAAATCCCCCCCTATTTATTTTAGGAGGGGCATTAACTGAAACACATTTTCTCTTTCAAAACTTGTTGCTCGTTCATTACTTCTAAGATAACAGTGGGATTACAGTTAAATGTGCTTATTTCTTACGTATACAGCAGACTGGTTTTAATTGGTTCCTCTTTTATGTTTCATGAGACAGTCACCACACTGTGTTTGGGTTTGATGTGGAAAATGAGCACCAGATTGCATAAACTCCAATGCAAACAGAGAAAATGGGTCCTGTGTGCTTGCAATGTAAGTGATTGTTGCCAGATTATATGCACCATATGAATTCCTTCAAGAGAGTAGACTGAATATCCTTTTTTATGAATTCCACCTAAAGTCATCACATCGTGGAGCCATATTTATCTACATTGGCTAACTGGTTCCATGTTTTTCAATTCAAGTTTTCATGAGCCTGTGGACAGATGATAACAACACAGCAGGTCAAAGAAGGACGAGATAGCCATCAGCTATCTACCACACTTAAAACAATTCATATTTGTTCAACTTTAAAGAGTAAGACCTGGGATAAAAGGTAATATTAACTGTCTGTCTGAAGAGATGAAAAGCAGCCTGAGACGGGGTGTCTTCTCTCCTGCCTGCAGCAGTGTGCACGTGGTCAGTGGTGCAATGTGTCCCGTCAGAAAGGTCAACGGAGGGCTAAATCATGAGCTTGTGGGACGCAAGATGTCTTACTAGACTGAGAGAAGGAAATGAGAGGTGTCCAAATAAATCCAGTTAAAATGAGTTAAACAAAATATGAAATGACATCTGCTTTATTCACTCGTGGCTTAAGATGAGATCAACTCAATCTTAGAGGAGAATAACTAAGGGTAAACAATGGAAAAAGTGAGAAACCTTATGGAATAAAAAGAATAACAGCAAAATGATCAGCTATATTAATCAAAACCACTGAGAATATCTTGCAGACAAAAGAGGCTTATATACTTAAAGGGACTCGTTGACAAACAAATGGCCTTTTTCTTAAATCAGAATTAAGTTTTTCAATCCCAATGGGTAATAAGTTTGTAGCCTCTTAATCCATATTTGCTTACAACATTGTTAACAATAACAACAACAATGATGATGCAATAAGAGAAAAACTGGCTAGGTTTTTCAGTAAAACACCTACTTAAAATATGTATAGTCCATGTTCAGCAGCCTATTTGAGGGGGCAACAAAATATGTATTATATTGTATTATTAGTGATTGATTCTCATCCTGAGCAGAGAGCAACATCGGCCTGAAGGCATGACAAATATTAAATTTTTCATAACTAAATGTAAATCTGACTAACTTTCCTGGGTAAAATCAACATAGCCTACTCTTTACCCTCATTGACCCTTTTGACCCTGCAGGGGACTGTGCTGAAAAATTATCAGGTTTTAAAACAGATGATTGCATGATCTCATTCTTAAATTTCAGAATTTTTAAACTTTAATACATTTGATTGACTTTTTTGTTTAAATCAACCTTTAACAAAAAATCTAGTTCAAACACGTGTTGGGAGTGTTCTGAATGAGTGGGTAGAGACACAAGGACTGGTAGTAACTACTCCATGTTGTTATGGTAGAAAACTGTTTAGTATTCATATTCAGCCAAACACAAGGTGACCTAATGTTAAAAGTCAAAAAGTAAATCAAAATGAAACACATTAAAATGAGGAGGACTAGAGATTGGAGGTTATATTTGGATAGAAACAAAACTTTTAAAGTGGTTGAGAATCTGGTTGCGAGTGGATGTTTTTTTTTTAATCTTAGTGAAGTGTGTATTCAGGAAGAAGCAGCTGTCTCTCATCTCTGTAGACAAGTGTGGATGTTGTGTTTACACTCTGATTGGGAATCGCATAACCCTATTTGAGACAAAAATTATGAGCACTGCCAGCTTTATAAAGGCAGCAAGAGCATTTTAACACCTGCAGTGTCATCATGGTAGGGTTTTAAATGCATCATTTGCTGTTTTCCTAACTAAACAAAAATAATATCACAGAGGAGTAAGGACACATGTATTTGTAAGTATATAAAGTTCAGTGAATCAAGTTTTATTAAACTATTTGAAGTCAAAAGCACAATGTTTCCTAAAACTAACTTTTTTTTGTGTTGAAGTATTAATAAATTGAAATTGCAGTGTGCTAGAATGTTGTCCACAGTTGTGTGCCAGAAATTATTTTAATCAAGTTTATATTTTATTCAAGTTAAAGTTCAAAATTTACATTAGCTTCTGAACTTTGTTTAACTTCATGATTGTTGGACAGCAACTGCTCAAGCCAGCATTCAAAAAGATATCTAAATTTGAAGTTATCTGACTGCGCTAAGAGTTTTCCTCCCCCTTCCTCTTGTCAGGGTTCACTCACTCAGATATAAACCTGGTCTCATGCCAGATTTGTATCTTTTTTTCTCTGTTTAGTAAGCTGGCTCCTCCACTTCCCACTTCCCGCATCCTGCATAGCAATCCTTAGGTTGTTTGTGAAATGGAAGTAGCGTAGGACCCCTTTGGGACATAACAGTGAGCGCGAGGTCTGCAGCCCCCCTCACCTTGCTGTTCCTGCAGAGTCCCCAGTGGCACGGTGAACAGTAGGCTTGCTCTCCTGGTCTTTAGGCATTTTTTATTTTGAGTTTTTTCTTTTTCTGAGGTGGACTTAAGGATTGCATCTTGAAGGTGGCCCTTTTTGCACTAAAAAAAAAGTTGTCACACTGAGTTAGTCCAGTTGTCTGCTGAGATCTGGCTAGACTGGAGAAAAATATTTTTCTAAGATTGCCCTGAAGTGCCAGTAGCCACAATGCAGAGATATTGCCAATAAGCTTTCTTTCTCCCTTACATGTCTGAATGAAACACTCTCAATATTTTTTACTGCTTTTGAAAAACATTAATTCAAATTTAGCACATTTTTTACTTTGTTGTTACAAATGGAGTTTTTCATGTATAATACTTTAACTTGAACACAGAACTACAATAATTTTGGATAGTGATATCCTTATCTGCAGGATGCACCAGACAGACTGTGGGAATATTCTGACTGAAGGGTGGTGCACTTACTGTGGGTAAAATGTTTATTTGTAATTGATTTCATTTGTGCTTTCTGCTGGAACTCATAATACAACCATTTTTTGAGGTTTCTCTTCTGTCGCCAAAATTAATTATCCTTCAAACATTTCTGTGTGTATTAACAATATGAGCTGATCTGGTTACATTTAAAGTCGTTTATAAGAAACAGAACAATTTTGTTTTTGAGGCATGATGAGGACATCCCACATTTATGCAAAACTAGATTTTAGTAAGCATTTAAATGTTGCATGGCCCTTTTTAATCTCCTACCAATACTGACATGAAATACTGTTATAGTCAACAAGGCAAATATACATACATAAAGTTGCAAAACTGCTCACAAGTACTTTTATACACACTATAAGAAATGAATTTACTGAACCAAACTGGTTCCACTAAGCCAGGTTGAATAAATTAATTTTCATTTACTCAACTCGCTTTAGTGGAGCCTGTTGACATAACTTGGTTAGTAAATTCAACCCTTTAAAATGTTCAGTTGGAACTTTCCATAAATTCAGATTTGAGTTGGAGTCAAACAGTGTGGTGTTTCATGTGGAGTTACAGGAATTAATGCAGTGATACCCTTTCCTCTCTATAGACAAAAGCCAAATGTTGACAGTTATCTTTTTTTTTTTTTTTTTTGCCCAGTGTAAAAAAAGAAAAAGGCTTTAGCATTGAGGCACTTTGGCAAAAACAATTCACTCTTCCATCCAAATTCCATCAACACCCATGTGTTGTCTGTCAGCGGCACTAATCCAGAGCTAACAGTTGTAAAAATAGGACTGTTAGATCTCACATCATCTACTAAGTCCATAGGCGTCTTCTGGTTAATTCCGGCAGTTGTTCCTCTGACTTAAATGAAAGCTTTTTTTTTTCCTTATTACCTAAACAAAACAATTCAGACAACATTTCAACATATTTAGCTGTAATGTACCATATCAAAAAGTGGAGAGCAATAAATAGCATTTTGAATAGAAATAATTTAAGTCAAACTCATTCTGCTCTGGTCCTCTCCCAGATCATCAGGGTAGCTAAGGTCAGAGGTCAGGGGTTAGACGATGGCCAACAGTGTGCTAAGCGGCTCTACAGAGTCAACACTCATAAATTAAAGACATACTTTTTCAAGCTATGCTTCAGGATTCTCAATCAAATTAGGTTTTTCCAAATGGGAACAAGAATAAAAACAACACGGAATGGGTCCCTCCTCAAGTTTTTTACCTCTGCTGTTTTCCCCACTTCAACTTTTATCTTTTTGTCTGTGCTTGGTCTGTTCTGTTAGATCCATTAGCCCAAGGAGGCCTGTGGCTCTTTGTCTGCGGGAATATATCAAACTGTTAGCAGCATTTGGTATATTGGCACGAAACGTCATGCAGAGAGTTAAAGAATGAGCTACAAAAAAGAAACCACAAAAAGACTGATAGAAGAAGTGAATATAATCTGTCATATAAAAACCACATATTCTAATTGTCTCAACTTTGATTCTTTAAAAAATACCCAAAAGTTAAACGCTTAGAGTTTTCAACTTGTAGCCAAGAAATATTTGATTTTTTTGTAATGTTTTTGTGTTTAATCTTTAGGAGGTCTTTAAGTGGAAAACTCAATAATCTTGGCATGCACTTCTACACCACTCAAGAGAAAAATAACACAGATGCACCATAAGTTTTAAGAACCGGAAAAAGTAGACTGAGACCACCCTTCATCTCTCACATCCTGTGTCTGATCATCAATGACAATTACAGTACCTTAAGCTTTTTAATATATTTAAAATGTGAACCTATGTTGGGATGTTTTAGATCAAGTTATGAATTTGTAACTAAAAACCTCTTTGAGGTTTAAGATTTCTGGTTTAAGTCTGACCATGTAGAACCTTTGTTCTCTACAGAGGAAATGTCTGAGCTGCTAGAAGAGATGGCAAATGAATTGAGTTACCTAAAGGGATGCCTGAATCTCCAAATGACTACCGGTACACCAGAAACAAAAGAAGGGGTACAAGACAAGAAGTAACAAATAACTGGTTTGGCCTTTGAGTTGTTTTCAACATAAAACACAAGCTGAATGCCATTTCTTAAAGAGCTGCCACTACACTTGGAGTGTTGTTTTGGCCCTAAAGAGACAATGAATATATAATAATAATTATAAGTAATTTTTTGTAAACAGAAGTTTTATCATGCTGTGGAACATTATGTAGCTTGCCACACACATGGGTACAATTTCACCCTCATCCATAACCAAGAAACCTGGAACATCATTTAATGTAAACACAAAAAAGTAAGGATAGTAGTGGTATTTGGGAGTTTTAGTTCAAATGGAATGTAATAACATTATCTGTGAATAAATTATTTTTTGCTCCTAAAGCTGACTGTTTCAGAAAATATAAAACCTAATTGTTTTTCCTAAGCAAGTTCCATGTATTTTTAGCTAAACTCTCCACTGCATTGAATGTAATTGCTGCTGAGCCTTTTCTTGATTGGTTTAGGTCAATGAATCTTGCCGTTTTTGTTGCTTCTTGTGTTACGTCTGTTTTTTGTTAAAATACTTTGGTACTAAGGATTGGTGAATTTCTTGTGGTGTCAACTGGCAGGTCCACCAGAATCAACCAAAACCTAGGTGTTAAACCATGCAAAAAACTGTGTGATTGGAATAACTTTAGAGAACCACAATGCCTAATTAATGAAAATGACCCAAGAGCAGAATGAAGCCATTGTGTGCATGGTGACATAGTCCTTGTCCAACAATGGTATCCTTAACAAGATTTCACAAAGTACACCAGGCGTTCTTAATTTGTTGGCTTAGATCCCTACCCTGGCAGCTAAAGAAAAGTTTTCCTTTTGCCATGGTGATATTCCAAACTCTTGCAAATAAAATCTACAATTGTATAAACAAATAGCTTAATTTCCAATGCTAAAATGCGAATCTATTCAAAAAGTCAATAGTTGTAACTTTGTTTAGCATTAACCTATTTATTTATTATTCTAAAATGCTGGCAGGTGTTATTGGCCCAAATGGATCTTTTTGAGATGTTTAGTTGATTTCTTTGCATTCCTCAGTGCTGAATGGACTGGAAACTATTACCTGGAATTACCTCAAATCAAAAGGTTTTTTGAATTATCTCAGCATGATCAGTCCAAGCAGACTAGTCTGTAACTGCAAGTAAATATGTTAAAATAGCAACACTAAATACATTCTCCCTCACTGAACAAATATGGTTTTATTGAATTAGTCAGTCTAAAAGAAATGTAAAAATACCTACGGTTTTAACACTGATGATAATGCCTTGTCAAAGGGCATTGTACAAAGAACATGGTAACAGTTTTTCTTGTTTATTCTCCATGCTATTTTTTTTCTTAAGTTAACTTTTAAAATCATTTAGCCTCACCCACACACATGAACTGCTTTGCTCTTGCAGTCAAAGAAAAAGAAAACTCCAGACATGTACTAGTTTGGGCAAGCTGTCCTTACACTTTGGTCAAAGTGATAAAGGGAGCGAAGACAATTTGTCTTGAAGCTGTTGTTCTTCTCCCTAAAGAGGCCCAGCTATGTGGAGCTTGGGACCATATTACTAGTTCAAAGTGAAGTCTCTTAAAACCCAGACAATGAAGAAAATGACCTCAAGAGGAACATATGTCTTTCTGAACATGCCCCCCCAACCCCCACATGTACATATTTAGCTAAAAGCTAAATTAAATTATATTAAATTAGTAATAATAAAAATGTATCAAAAGTAGTAAAATTCTAAAAACACACTGCTTAAAATAACCAAAACAAAAACTTTGATCCATAGAGGTCAAATGTTTCAGGTGGTGTCAAAAGCTTAGAGATGTCCAGATGTCCTTTGTGAGCCAAGAAGAAATTTGAAACCATGAGCACTGGAGGGGGGGGTTGAAGAATAACAAAAGGGAAGAAACACTCAGAAGTAAGAGGAAGTTTTCATGCCTCATCAAGTTACAGAAGAAGTCTTAAAACTTCAGAGTTACTTTAAAACTTCCATTCAGTATTTAGTCAGGGGCCCCCCAACAGTCTTGGTCACAGTTAGGGATTATCTCTTAGTGGTTAGCAAAGTTCAATTACAAGTCACAACTTTTTAGTTTTGCATTACTGTTTACTCTGTGTTGTTGAGTCATTTATTGAGCTTATGAGATGTAAAATATGTAATGTGTGACAAGACAATACAGTGCAAGCAAAAACTCTCCAGAAATTGCTTTACTTGGATTGAAAAGCGCTTCATGGCTCCTCACCAGAGAACATGATTGCACTATTGCTTTCCTTTTATCTGACTGTCGTTCTGTACATCTAGTGGTAGCACAAAGGTAAGTCTGTCTTCTGCAGTCTGGACACAATGCCCAGCACTGTTCCACATGTCTTCATCACTGCGAGAGGGAGCATGTCGCAGATGTTTAGTTTATGTCAGTAGGTGTTACCAGTGATTGAGATATAAAACTGCAGGGAAACGCTGACAGGTGTGGGTCTTAGCAGTCTAAATAAGCTGTTTGCCTTTCGGATGGGGTGATGTAAATGTGGGGGGTAGTAGCTTTATTTGTGTATTTATAGTGCAGAAAACTGGGATTCCATTGTACCTGTAGAGTCCAACTGCTTTGTGGGGATGAAATTGCTCATCCCACACAGTTAAAGGCTTGAATCAGGATCAAAACCCAGTTTTAGGTTTATGGTTAAACAGATTTATGATTAGGAGAATGAAATCAAAGACTAACCGTTTTTAACAAAGGTACATTCTTTGCAACTTTCTAAATCTCAGCTTGTCATTTGCGGTTGCTTGACCAAAAGCTTTGATATCTTTGTGGAAGTACCGTTTCAAATAATCTTTATTATGTAAAAAATACATAGTTAGAAAATGCTGGAAACGCAATTCTTCAGTGCTCACTTGTTAACAAGCAACATAATCTTCAAGACAAAGTTGTGCAAGCAGCTTTGGGGTTGTGTGTGTTAAGTCAGCAGGGGATTCTGTGGCTGGAGTTTAAGAGCAGCTAAGGGACTGATTGGTTTTCTTATTCATTCATTACCTCTTCTTTTTCACTTCATTCATTAGCTTTGATACTTTTTTGTTAGGCACTGAAAAGTCTCAAGTTTAGAAATAAAGAAAGGGTTATGGTTTTGCATTAAATGTTTTTAGTTGGCAATTCTTTTCAGATCAGTTAAAGAAATATTACAAAGAAAAAGAAAAACAAAACAAAAAAACTGTTGAGTCATTGTTTTGGAAATATCATCCATTCAGAAAAAACAGTGCTATGACAAGTTTTTGTTTGTTGAAAACAGATGAAAACAGCTTCTACAGAGCATCAAAATAGGATGATGTGGGGGTGAGAATGTTATGAGAACATACAATTTCCATTATTATGGAGGAAAACAAACATCCTACTTCCACTGTTTTGTCTTCTGTATCTGATTTAAAAATATATTTTATAGAGGCTTAGAGTTAAAATAGTCCTTAATTAGATTAGAGCAGGGACTTCTTTCCTGTAGTGGTCTGTCTTCATTTGGTTTCTGTGATAGTATGGAACTAATCCTCAATATGAAGCGATCTGCTGCGAAGAAAAGTCTTATGAGATCATAAGCTCACATGGTGTGTGCCACTTTAATTTGGGCTTGGTGGTTTATAATTGGATTATATGAGCATGAATATGTTGTGTGAATTGCATATAGCCTTTGGCAAAACAGTATAATAAGTTTATGTGTATTTCGCACTAGGTTTTAGGTTAATATAAACTTTTTGAGCTGGAGTCTAACTTCTGGAAATTTTCTTCTTGACTCTCCAGTCTTTCGAAATAGGTGGTCACTCTCCTTGGTACAAATTTTGTTGATGTTTACTTCCTAATAGAAAGTTCTTTTTTCCATCTCAGCTTCATTAGATTCTTTCTCAAGAGGGGAAAAATAACTGATATGTTTATTTGCAAAGAGGTTTCTTGTGTTTTAATTTCCCCTGGTTTGTCACATTTGAAAATAACCTTGAGTTGTTTTAGGAGCTTTACTGGCTCTGTGATACAAGAAAACTACTCAGCAAAGTTTTACCTCAAGCTGTCTAGTGTGTTCAAAAAAGGTAGGAAAGGGTATTATACCACAAAAACGTCACAGTTTTAGTTCATTCTGAGATGACAGTAATGAATAGGTTTTATTTTTCTGGTGCTCATTTTGAAGTCACAGCCCACTTGGGAAAGGATAACAATGTACGGCTCAGCTATGAGTTATTGTTTAAAATTTATGTCATAAAAATGTCACTTAGGTGTTCATTCATCATTTCCCAGATTTTGGCCAGAAAACACATTGGAATCAAAGACCTCTGAGTTTTAGGTGCTCAAGCACTACAGTAATAATGTATAATGTATTTTACCCAGTTTAACTAGTACAAGCTAGAGAAGAGGACACAAACACTTTGATTAAAAGTTCGAATCATGATGGGAATGTCTTATATGACCCATCACATCAAACTGAGTATTAAGTCCCAAATTGGTATGTAGAGAAATAGACAGATAATGTTTTGATTAGAATTTTTGTAATAATTGCATTTTGTTTAAAAATATAATTAATAATGCCTTGTCAATGTATCATTTGAACAAACGGTCTAAAATATAATCTTAAATAAATATTTGGAGCAGTGGCAACAAAAAAAAATCAGATTTTGAGCAAAAACACCTTAAAGTTTTGATATTTTCCATGTGAGCAAGGTTTAGGTTTATTCTTTAAACATCAAAAAATGTTCATTAGAATAAAGTAAAATAGGATTCAGACCAAATATTAATGTTTATTGTGATTATTAAGACAAATTAAGCTTTATCTCTGTAACTGCTCATGATATCAGGTTGACCAGGTATCTAAATGTATCTTTAAAAAACAAAAATCTGAAAATGTGTTTAGGTCATTTTGACTAAATTTGACTTAATCTTCAGTTTTATGTGATGGGTGTAAGTGTAATTTTTTAAAGAAGCTACTTTCTTTCTGGAAAAAAAACACACACACATTGCATTGCCAAAGACATTTGTTGTGGACTATAAAAGGCAATGGTAATTTGCAGGTGTTGTACTTTTAGTTGCACATGTTTTTACCCTTTTTCCCATTCCCACCCCTCAATTTCTAACATGTCACAGTAATATGTTTTAGAGTTAAATATCAGATATTCCAGACTGTAAGGTTAAATACATGCAAGTATGTAAGCATGTAAGTTTTTGATTTTTTTTTGTAAAAAGTGTTAAAAAATAATGCCACAAGCCAAGGAAGGTGGTTGACTCATGCATTTATGAAATAAACTGAATTCCTGGGCCAAAATAAATATGTATTGCTTTTCTGTAATCAGTGGGAAATATCCTGCATGATATTTATTTTTTATATATGAAAGAAAAAAACTAATTTGCAGAGCTCACGACATCAGATCTGAAATGAGCTCAGTAGATCAAAGTGAATGTAAAACTTAAATATTCATGAGTCTGAATTGCTATAAGAGGTTAAATGTTGTCACAGTTAAAATGTTGGTAAACGATGAAAATATTCCCTTTGAGGCTACTTAATGTACACAATCCTCAAAAATCAAATGCATTTATTGATACTGTATGTGGCAAATATCAATATTCAGGATGTTTTATGACAGTCATATTTAAGTTGTGAGAAGAGAAGATATCTTTCGTCTTCTGCCTAAATATTAACCTAAATGAGAAGAGTGTTGCATTATAATCTTTCGCTAACACATCTGTCCATTAACCGAGCATATCTGCATATCCTTTTAAATGGTTTGTAAATAGAGGTTGAAGCAATCCCAGCTGTAATACCAGTCAAACACTGAGCTGACATACAAATGAAGAAAACCCTTCAGCTCATAGAAAAATGTGCAATTGTTGGATTTTCTCATCTAATCTGCACATAAGATTAAAAAACTTAGTTTTGTTGTTTCTCATCTACTTCTTGCTCAATGATCATGCAATTGCCTTTAGCTGAGCGACTGTGTCTTTGTTCTCATAAGTCACCTTTTTTTATACCCGTCTTTATGCCCCTTGTCACTTTTCTGTGCATACATTCTCAGTTCATCTGATTTTTCTCTCTCCATTTGTAGTCCCACTCACTTGAGATATAACCCAAGGAGTTAAACAAGAGTCACAAAGAGAAAAGTTGTGGCAGAAAAAGTTGAACAAAACAAGTCATACAGTCTCTACTTCAAAGCCATCATTTTAAAACATTAAAAAAATATGACAGGTTGCACAGCATATTAATATGACACACAGATTGAGTTTAATCAAAAAAATATAATGAAACATAAAAAACTATTAGTTAAACCGTATTTAACCATTTTGCCTAAAATGTTTTACAATCCCTTTGCTAGAATAAAATGCTAAATTGCTATTTATAATATTTTTATTTATTTATTGTCATTTTATTTGTAATATTTTTAATGTATTTCAGGCTCTTTTATTTCATTTGAATGACTCAAACATTTTGAATACATTCCTATTCAAGAGGTTTTTGGTGAAAATGAAACTTCAGACAAATATTATGTTTTACATAAAAACAACCAATTGGATCAAGTTGACATACAGTAACTAAATTAAATAAATCTAATTTTTTTTATAGTGTATTTGCCGATAAGAATTAGTTTGTCTCTGGTAATATAATGATTAGAGCTTTACTTTATGAAAAACATCTGAGCTTTGAAAATAAGCCTGTTATCAAACTGTTTATCAGTTCGACTGTCATGAAACGGATTGTATGATTGTATCGCTCTCCCTGCAGCTCCGATTATACATTTGTTGTGATTTCAGGCCACACTGCTGTTTCTTCAAAACATTTCCTCACCACCCTGTGTGCATGGCTAGTTTTTGCATTAGGTCCAGTGGAAAGGCGGTCTGACATGTTTTCACAGCCAATGTGTGACATCATCACATTTCAAAAGCACCTCATAAACACAAAGTTCTCGGTTGAGGTCAGGTCTGGGAAAGCTTATATTCACCCCTCCACTCGCACATTGTCTCCTCAGGAACAATGATCTGACAGACCGCGAACACTGAAAGCAGGTGAAAGTGAAGCGTGGTAGTGTTTAAGAGAGTTTTACAATTAGCTATGCACTCTCTTTTTGTTACCAAGCTGTAATATGAAGTAAAATTAAATTTATTCTGGTATTAAAGTTTTATAAAATGTCTGCAAGTACTCCTTTAATCACAAATTTAAAACAAAAAAAAGGTTCTTAAAGGAGAGTGAAGATTCAAGCAAAGAGAAACTTACAAAAAAGTCAATCTTTGGTCAGCCAAAAAGTATTTAAATCGGCTTATAATTGTAACACAGAGAACCTCAACAAATCAAGAGTGTTTCCACCATTGATGCCTTTTGAACCTTTGAGCAAAGGCCACACAGAGAGTAGAACAAAAAGGGAAATATCTCTAAAACTGAGGCTTTGATCTCCAAAGCTATTTTTTGGCAAATGCATTGCTGTTCCCCCCACAAAAACTGCTTAATGGGACTAAAAGAAAAGGCTGTAATCATTATCCATGAGTACTTAAACAGCTTTTTGGCATGGTGAGTTAATATTTGTGCTTGGTTCAAACAAATGCTGATATCTTCCTACATTAAATATTGATCACTGATATGTGGGTCATCGTTTGCACTTTTTCAAACTTCAGAATCAGAATTATACCAAACGGAAATGTTGCTGAGTTTCAATCTCTTTAAAAAAAAAACAGATCAATGATTAGAGCTTTATTTACATTAATTTGAATATATATATTATTATTATTATATATTCCTTACATCTTTTCTGTTTTTGTATAATTTGACAATTAAGATAACTTTTTAAGAAATATTCCTCCATACGTTCCCTGCCTTATTTTCTGTTTATTCATCAGTTCACTTAAGGCCATGCAACCGGTGTTTACAAGTCTTGTAGTTCTTCTTTCTGAGCCTTTGGCCCCAGAAATTAGACGTAATCTCTTTAACCAGTACTTGATCGTCTTATTATATCACTACACACAGGACCTGTTTCCCCTCCAAATAATCTATCATGTGACATTTTAATCTTAAACCCTTTTAAACAAGCTTAAGTTATACTGGTGAAGCAATGTTAGGGAGATCCCATGACTTGCCAATAATTCATAATTCCCATAATCCACTGGCTTCTTGGATTACAATGTGTTTTCTTTGTGCATTTTTTTCCCTTTTCTGCAGTTAACTCTAAAACACCTTGCAAGGATTTGGATTTCTTTATAAAGGCCATCACTAATCCCTCATTACCCCACTTTTTTGGCATTTGTTGAAATATTTACAAGATTTGGATGTGGTCTTACTTGACTGGTGATTAAGCAGCGCACACCTCAGGCTGTCCTTTAGACTGCAGCTAATGTAGCAAAAAGCATTTTTAAAGGTTTTTTGCAGTGACCTGTGTCATTTTTTAAACTATTATGTGTCCCACTCATCACACTGACCTATGAAAGTCACAGTGCCGTGCAGCACCTACATTCAAAGTGCTGTAAATGTGTGCAGTTAAAGGGATTGGACCCTAGCTTGCTGATGTAATCTGCTAATGGGAAGAAAAACATTGTATTGTTGTTGCTAAATGAGCCACAGCATAAGAGGAAACTGGAAACGAGGCTTAAATGTTTTTTCCCCCTAACTTTACTTACTGCCAGTAGCAGTATCCGAGTGTCTGAAATGCCAAATTTCCTCTCTTTTCCCAACCGTTTCTTAGTATTTACTGACTGACATACATATGTCTTACCCTAAAAGACACAAAAGCATTCTTAAGCACTTCTTTAAATAAATTCACTGAATTTATTTTTCAGGGTTTAGTTATTTACTTTTGGCAAAAGATTTACTATATATAACCAGGTATATGTATGTTATGGCATATTAATTATGAAATAGAGCCATAAAATTGAACACAGAGACAGACGTTTAAGGAGTTAGTGCATTTGTCTTTTTATTGACAGAAATATTTCCACTAATATTCTGAAAACTTAAAATGGGTCAACGCTTTTCAAAATATGCTACTTATTGTTAGAGGGAAGATAAAAAATAAATGAACCTAGCTAAAAAGAAAAAAAGAAAAAAAAGATTTATATTGCTGTAAATAAAAAATTTTTAATGACCCTTCTGTTTGTGTCACAATTGGAAAAAAATGTTTCCTATCATATTGACCCAATATTTCTGCTGTATATTTGTTTAGGATTGTTTATTTGACTCATCGTTCAGCGCTTTTGGCTGCCTGGCTGAAAGCTGCCCAACCACATGCACAAACTCATCCTCTGTCCACAAAAATCACTGACGTTCTTGTATTCGTCTCAGCTTCTTTCATGTCTTCAAATCACCAGAGATGTAAGACAGAGGGGCACGATTCTTTCAGACAATTTAACATCCTTACTACGAGACATGAATAGCACAGTAGCTTCTGTCAGTAAACCTCTCTTTGATCTGGTAAAGCTTCATGTCTCACCTTTCTTTCTGCTTTACTGCTTTCCTGACCTTTCCTTTATTCCAGCACAGAAACATTACTGCGAACGCTGTTATCTTAAACTGAGACTGCACCTTGGCTTCGACGCTAAAGCTGAACCTGAAATACACTGACAGTTTTATATCAGGAATATACTTTGTAGACGTACAAAACAGCCAAATGCTTTGGCCATTTTTCACAGAACAGGTGTCGAGAGAATCGCTTCAAATTTTTTTGCCTCTGATATAAAGACCATATGATGGTTTATCTGTGGTCTGTTTTGAACTAAACCCACATACCTTTTCAGAGAAGCATATTTTATCTCTGCTATCTCCTCCTGTGTTACAGACACCCCTCTCAAAAAAGCAGCTGGAATTTATGTGAATTTTTTTTAAGTTGTAAAAATACAGCAACACAGACATTTTAAGTAAATATGTATTTGAACTAGTATGGGTCTAAATTGGAGCTGAAAACTCAGTGACACATTTAATAAGTGCTATTTTATGTGATTGTATTAATAAGCAGTGACTTGTGGTGAAAACAAATCACTTACTCCTGAATTCATGTTTTTTATTTGACTCTTAGTTATTTATTTTCACTGTTCACAACTGTCCTTTTATAATTGCCCTGTTTAGACGCATTTTCAGAAAAAAATGGCATCATGACACCCATACCACATTTTTCATTTCCTGGAGGCTTAGAAAATAAATAAATAAGAGAGTGAGAGATTGTGACCTTTCAGTGTTGCTGATTCTGCTGGCAGTTTTCACACCATGTGATGCATTCCAGCTCTTCTACAAATCTTTTCTTAGAGTTCAAACTCTGATTTATTCCTGCTATTGTCACAGAGGTCTAGAGTCAAAGTGTTCAACAAAGTCTCAAAGGTTAGGACTTGGGGGTCTCCCAGCAGGATGCAACACACCATCCCATTCAGTTCCTGTGTAATACAACTTTAATGGGATCATTAGTTTAGTTCTTATGGGCATGTTTGAAAGACTTAATGCATAACTATAAATAATAATGACGACTCAACAACAGTGCGTGCAAGACCCCAGAACTAATGTGAAGCAGTTTTTTCTCATCCACAAAGTAACCACTGACACAGTTTGTGCGTTGTGTAATTAGCATAATCAAGAAATGGTTAATTTCACATCAATGAAGCATGAAATAAACTTTAAGTGTTCTAATTTATGTAAAGTAAATGTATGCTTAGGGATGAGGAAATGTTTTTTTAATGTGTAGGTACTATGAACATAGTGTAAACTTAATAATGTCATTTACATCAAGATCAAAGAACAGCAAAAATGTCAGTCATGTAAATTTTGTTGTAGATTTATTTTGCTTTTATTAAGCCAATCGAATTGGGGGGAAAACGTAGCCATGATTCTGTGGATTTATTTTAATTTTCTAAAATAATTTTCATCCAGCCACATATAAAGATCATGCATAATGGAAAAGATGCCTGGAAATGAGATTTCAGCAAATCCAATGAAGCATGAAATACAAAATCTCAATGACAGACTTAGGATGCTGCAGGACCATAGCAAAACATATTAAGACATTAAATGGAGTGTTGCTTCTTTGCTTGAGTTTTTGTTTAATAGGTGGGTTACTGTTTGTGGCTTATTTGAAGTTTGCTTGCTGGTTTGAGATGGCCTGTGCTATTATAACTCAGGACATCAGTGGAGTCTTTAATTACCAAGGAAAAACAATATTTATTTGGATCATGGAAGAGCACAGAAGTTTCTGGGGAAATGTTAAGCGCCAATTTATTTGTGATTTACATTTCCCTTTCTTTTTTTCTGCATCATAATTCACTTGTTGGCTTCCAAGTTGTCGTCAGTGAGTGGCGGGCGGCCAAATAACACATGAACGCACACATGGACTTCTGCAGGCTGCACAAACATTGTAGATTTCTTCCAATTCTAAAAAAAAAATCCATTGCCTTTTAGTTATAATTTTATTACCAGGAGCACAAAACACAACATAGCTCTAATAGCTCATCACCTCGTTAGTCACAATGAAGTGTGAATACTAAAAATATACAGTAACAAACTTAAACACATCATGGCCTTGCAGACTTTGTAGTGATTTTTCTGCAGCACTGCAAAGTGTATGGAAACTTACTTTTAACATGACAAGCCAACTAAGTAAATGGAAGCAAGTGACTTCAAGACTCATTTGTTTTAATGTCTGTCTCAGTTTATAAGTCCATGACTGGGTCAAAATGATCTGAACACAACATATTATTATGTAACGTATCCCACTGTTCATAATTTACATCTACGTTTGTGATTCTGATTGATTCAAGGAAGAATTTTTGGGAGGAACGCACATGGCTGCGATGCAGACAGTAAAAATTGGAAATGGGTCAAACTGACCCGTAACATTGCAACAAAGTTTAAAGAAGAGTTTTATTGAAGAAGATACTGTTCGAAATTACTTTTGGCGTTATAGTGGAGCACAGTAATAGTTGTTCACAGCTCAATCTCCTAATGCTCCGATTGTCTATCAGCCAAGTTTGCCCAATTTGGTTAAAAGTTTTTCTGAGTGAGCCTGACTGGCTTGGAACCTGTCAAGGCTTAACATTTTCATTTAAAGAGACTCATCTTCTTCTCTTCAGTGGAGGTCACGTTTTCATGTTTTCATGCCTTTTGCTACATTTGAGTTGTCTTGATTGTGTTAACAGAAGTTTTGAACCAGTGTAAACAGCATTTCATGTTGGATAAAACAAAAAAAAAAACTATCAAATGCACAGTGTTGTTTTTAAAGCTGGACTTTGAGCATCAAATTTTTGAATTGATGTTATGGTATTTTTTTCTACTCTTAGCAGTTTTACTTTCTGTTTGAAGTGAAAGCTTGTTCCCTTGTTCTTCAGCTTTGCACTCTGGCTTGTCACACACCTGATTTTAATTGCAACGCTCTTTTTCAGTTGGGCTGGAGTGTGTGTGTGTGTGTGTGTGTGTGTGTGTGTGTGTGTCGGTGGGGTAAGATAAAGTGTGTGTTGTGGTTGGTGAACATGCACACAATAGAGGAGGAGAGTTTGCACCTGGCCAGCACATGGTCTGGTTAATCGGATCAGAGTTTTTGATATGTGGACATTCACATTGGGTTGATTTAATTTTTTTACACATGCCAACAATGCCAAAACAATTGTTTATTTGGGTTTTTTAAAAGCTAATAATTATGTATTGTATAAGCCCTAAAACTATCATTTAAATATAATAAATATTGTACAAATATCTGGCAACACTACCTGGCAACCAGCCTTTGTAGGCATAACTTTAGCTCTACCATTGTGGGGATTATGCTCTCTGCTTATTTTTTTATTTATTGAATCATTAACTTTTGTAAAATGATTCATGATAATTTGGGGTTAAAATACATTGTAATACTTTTACTGTGATTTACTTAACTTTCCTTAAAAGAAAATGCTTATTTTTCCTAATTTTTTCAGTAATTGTGCTTAAATGTATATATATATGACATTGGAATTTTTTTAATCAGGTCAAAGTTATCTAAAAATAATTGTAAAAAAAAGAGTTGTAGCTGTGTACTTAACCAGTGAATTTCTACTGTGTCAGAGTAATTTTATTGAGGGGTTATATTAACAAGATCAAGTTATTAAACCCCCCCCCCCCCCCCCCCCCACACACACACACCCTTACAAACTACACCCATGGTCCTGCCCTTTCTTTAGGCCAGTTTTACCTCGCTTTGAGTTTGTCAAGTTTTGATCTTGATGTTTTTACAATCCCCCAGTTTTTTTAAATAAAAAAAATCTGTTTATTTTTTTTATTACTCTTGTCTCCGCTCTGCTTGCCAGTGTTTGAGTTCTTCTTTTTTCATAGATGATTACAGACAATACAGTGCTAATTAGGGATGGGTATCGTTAAGGTTTTATCGATACTACTACTCTTATCGGTGCTGCTTATCGATCCGGTATTTTAA
>JARVGW010000624.1:18945232-18978376 GCA_031762495.1 Anablepsoides rubrolineatus | reverse complement strand
GCTGCAGGAGGGGAGAAAGGAAAAAAGGAGCTTCTTTTAAACAACACAGCATGCGCCGCCGCCGTGTCCGCACTCTTCCGGTACCGTTTAATGGCACCGTTAATTCTGGAGCTTATCGATCCGGTCAAAATTAAGCACGTGGCACCGGTGCTGAAAAAATACCGGTTTTCGGTAGCATCCCTAGTGCTAATGCTATGATTGCACTAATTTGAGTTTATTCAAATACTGAGTCTTTAAATCTACCTGTTCTAAAAAACACTAGAGCAGATTTAAGATTAAAACCATTTGATGTTTTGCCCAAAATACAAAACTGGTTGAATTTCTTTGCAAAGCTTCTCCATTTCACCTACATGGAAGGCATTCTCCTGCACAGCTGGAAAAGTAATTAATACTGGCTCATATCTCCAGACACTTGAAGATAACAGCCCTGTCCTATGTGAGCCTCACTGCTTAGCAGAAACCAGAAAATGTAATCATTGAACAGATTTTGGCTTGTGAATAAGTGCTCTTGGGCAGCGTGTGAGGTGAATCTGAGAAGTATATGAGTACACATTACAGATCAGGGGGAAGTCCTTGTCAGAGCTTTGCTTTGTGTAACCTAATCAGGTTTTTAAATTTCAACTGGATGAAAAATGTTTGATTCAGACTTGTGTGTGTTCCTTTTAAGAGCTTGCGTGAGTGTAATCTTGTGGAAGGACATGTTTACTGTGGAAGTCCCTGCTGCTCTGGGAAACAACTGAAGTGCTCACTGACTACCTTATGTATACTTAGAGGAGATTGTTTGAAATGAATCACATGAAGGAGGGGATTGGACATGTATACAAGGTAAAATATAATTACTCTATCACCCAAATATTTTGCTGAAAGATAAATAAATACCTTAGAGAGGAAATGAAACCTGACTATGACTTTGGAGACTCAAAGAAAAATCATGTAAAGAAACAAAATCTCATGAATCAGATTTTAAAACACACAAATATTGCAAAGACAATATGTTAAAGATGCCAAATAGGAACAATGCCCAAATAACTAAAGACACGAGTGGAAAATCTTCAAGTGTAAATATGGAAAATCCAATTATCAGTTTTTCCAGCAAGAATAAATTTAGGATACAATTTGTAATAACAACAAGCCACCAGTGTAACAGCTGTTGTTTGTAGTTGACAGGAAACTGGAAAATTGCTGTTCATACTGTGTGTGTATTTGTCTGCACTCATCTGGATGTCTGCCGGAGTCTCTGTCCACTCACAACATATTTGTGTTGACTTGCAATTCGCTACTTGGTCAAACAAAATAAAAAAGATCTAAACAGACAGTCAGTTTTCTGGCCTGTCTCCATTGCCACAGCATGTTGCCTCATGTATCCAACCCATGTCTGAACCAGGGATGACTTTCAGCCCTGGGCTTACAGTTTAAACATGGTTTACTGAAGAAACAGCGTTCACGCAGGAACCCTGCCTGAGTGGTCTTTGTTTGTTTGCAGTGTTTATCAGTCAGTGACAAAGTATGTTTATATTTATGGTTCCAGTAGGCCTTCATGACCCCGTTTGCCCCAACTCACCACTCATTTCCACTTTCCCCCCTTTTTCATACTGCAGACAGCAGCATCAGAGAATGATCCAGTTTTCTTCCCTCATGAATCATTACTTCACTAAGAGTAGCACTGTGAGGTTGTGATTGTAAGATTTTTGCAGTGTTTTCCCAACCATTGTACAAGGAGGGCTGCCCGCCTCATAACAGAACCAACCACCCCATCCATAAAGTTGAGGGGTCATATAAATTACTGGAGTAAATTTTGACTGATTTTTTTCTAATGTACTATCACAATAAGTTTCAATATTTTCTTGAATATAACCAGACTATTGTGTCGCGGGGGATAAATCCTCATAATTTCCCCCTCGTTGCACAGATCAAAGCATACAGCACATCTGTATAACATATAAAACATAACAACAACCATATTGTTTTTTCACACTGGGTCGGAAAGACTTACGTTTTTTTGTTAACTGCAGAGATGAAAAGAAGATGTGGATGTTCATTTGCTCCTTAGTGCATCTTGTTAATTTAAAAATCAACTTCTGCTCTGGGAGGGCAGCAGATCAATTTCAGCAACATGCGGAAGCTCACATGTATGGCAGGGCGTTTTTACATTTATTTGGCTTCACCACAGTTACATTCCAGATATCTGAAATTGGTTTATGAAGAGACATACGTATGTTAGTTATTTAAGTAAGCGATCTATAAGATTCAACTAATGTAAATTAAATTGCCGATTTTTTTATGTTCTACGAGTGTTTACAAAAGCCGCACCCGTTTTTAAATAAAATACTAGTAATATTTTTGCTGTGGATTATCATTCTGTTTTCAAAAAAAGCCAATACTTTATGGTAAACACTTGCTTTACATGGATTTTGAAATTTAGCACTTTATTATCATAAAACTACATATTTCTTTAAAATTGACTGCTAAATTGTGTTGGGTAATTTGTTTGGATTGCAAAACTGTAAGAAATAGACATTTTTTTGCTTGCAACCTCACTGAACTCCAAGTGCTTGAAACCAGGTGACCAGCCACTGCTTTCTCAAACTGTACACATTTTTCTTGTTCACCCATGTCTGCATAAAGCACACCACAGATGGTATAGCTGGTATAACATAAATGATGTATCTTAAAACAAAAGAAAACTCTTCTTGCTTTGTTTCTGACAAAACCAGTTTGCATTATGTTTATGTATTGCAAAAAATATACTCTCTTCCAAATTGTCTGCTTTAGTGTTGCTTTCTATTACCATGCATCTACTATCAATACCTTTACACAAACAATCATAATTAAGATGGTGGTGTATTTACTCTCTGCCTCATGTGTTCTCATTTCCTGTCCCTCAAAACCATGGAAGTTTAATAATTGAACACATTTCACAGACAAAAACAGTTCAAGGTGATTCAAATCATAAATTAAGTGAGTAAAATAATGTATTACATTTTAAAATCAAGTACCATTAACGCAATTATGTGTGCAGATTTATTTGATTGTGAAAGCGAGAAAAGTGGCAAATACATAAGGAGACAGGAGCTGATAGACAGGTCAGAGAGTGTGGCAGGCTTATGGAAAAGAAAAACAGACAGTGTTTGTGGACACATGACAAGAGAAAAGTGTTTGAGGTGTGATGATCCTGTTCCTGAACTACAGGTTCTGTTATTCCCAACAGAAGATGCAGGGCATAAAAGGACATGTGCCAGTCCATAGCTATAGTTTCATCTGCTGTGCTAGAAATGTCAGCCCTTCTCAGGCATACCCTACTGGTATCAGTACTTTTGTAGCAGTACTTTAAAATATATACTGAATATTGCATGTGTTTTCTCATGTTCAAAGTTTCCTCATTGTCCACATGTCATAAACATGTGTTATTATGTGTGTAAAAGAGATTATCAAGTACCACTGTAAAGTAGAGCAAAAAGATCTGCTCTTTGATCAGACTTTTTAAAACTTGTTAAAATATGTTAATCATTGTTTCTAAATGAAATATGCACACTTTGAGTTTATCATTCTCTAACAGACAAAAGTTTTTTTTGCTGGCTCTTTCTTACAAAGTAGGTTCTGATCACAAATTTATTAAAATATAATTTGGTGACTGAATTGAAGCAGACTGGTTTAACACTCTGGCACTGAATATTATTCTGTCATTTCATCTTTTGTGTAGATATGATAACCAGGTACAATCTGACTCTGCATCTACATCTGCACTTTGTTTGGGCATGCTAGGTTCAGAGGGTACTCTCCCACCCACTGCAGGCAGCTGCAACACCCGCCTAACCCACATCAGATCTGTTGCCCCACGCTGTGCATGGTTCATATTAGCTCCACTCCCACCCTCCCAGGCTCCGCTGTGCTCTGCCTGGTTTGACTCACCAGACCAAGGCTCAGCCCTACTATTGGGTGTAGTAAAAAAGAGATGAGAGGTTGAAACAGAGCCAAGCAAGACTCTGACAAGATTTCCTCTGTGGGGGTCTCATACGAGGTCACCTCCCTCTAGTCTTGTTGGAGAATATACCGAGCAAGCTTCTAATGTCTCATCTCACAGCCTGGACCTTGGGTTTATAGGGTAACTTTTAAGGGGCAGGGATCCATCAGGTAGATGCAGTCATAATTCATCAGTTCTCACTGGAAGAAATGACCTTTAAACGTCACATAGGTATCTTGAATTTACATAGTTAAAACTAACAAAAACATCTACCTTTAAACATATCAAGAAACAACATTAAAACTTTTCTTTTTTTTCTTTTTTTACATTAAATCATTTAGTAGGAGTCTATATAAAGTAGAAGTACAATGCTTTGGTCTGAATTCCTACTTATTTTCAAGTTCATTGCAAATTCTGTGACGTAATAGTTCAGAAAACGTCATAGAAAACAGAGAAAACTGAACAGGTTGAAAAAATATGGCTCAAACAGAAAATAAAGATATCTACGCTTCACCAGGAGAAACTTAATTTAAAATTTCTGCACTTCTAGAGGCTCCAAGTCCGTATCAAAATGCATTTAACGACTAAAAAAGTAGATTTTTCAGGATACAATGTCCTCTTTAAATAAATTTATACAACAAATGTTATTAGACACCTACTGAAATACTTTTTCGCAGTACAACTAAATATCAAGATCCCAAACATGTTTTAGATATATATTTATCAACTAACCATTGGCCTTTAGCTTGAAAAATACTGCCATGTTATTTTTCTTCTTTGTTTGACCTTTGAAAAACAAAAAGGTTAATGTCTTAAGCAGCAGCCTCTCAGAGGGAGCGTCTGTCATTCCAGGTGGTCAGGGGTTAATGCCACATCAGCAGCACACTTAACACATCCACAAGACTTTTTGTCATATTTGTCTTTTTGAATAGCTCAGAACCTTTTATGGGAATTATTCTGCTTTAGGAGTCAGCAATGATTTGTCTGTGAGTGTATACCATGGTCAGCAACAGGTTTTACATTTTGCTTAACTATTTTTTACCATTTTAATTCATGCATTAGGATCATGGCTAATATACGTAATTTCAAATACTGTTTATATCAGATTGGTTTAAAAAAAAAAAGATCATCTTAGAGCTGTTTTCATGATGTAGTCACATTCCAGTCTTGATGGCTTTGTGGATGTTTGTAGTCACCCAGCTTTTCACTCGATGGCATTTTGGGCACAGTTACGAGTGTATTCTTGTATCTTTCCTGGAAATTTTGTTAACATTTCAACAAGAGTTAGTTTTTTTATTTTTGTTTACTATGGACAAATTACTATAAAAAAAAACTTGTATTTGATCAAGAGTACACCGAGTATTCAGTTCTTTTTATTGAGCCCTCTTTCTGCCTTTAGATGCCTTACATCTTACCTCTGAACTCATTTAGGAATCCTTCTTTCCTTAAATGGTTGGATGCCTAATAACTTCCAGATGCAAGACCCAGATGAGAAACAGACACTTCAGTTTTAGAAGAAAGTGTAATGAAAGTTTTAAAAAATGCAGACCACCTAACTTTCAGCAACTAAAGTTTGTGATAACTCTTGAACTACAAAGAAAGCAAGTATTGAATTACTTAAAGTTCATAGTTTCAAATTTATGCAATGCTATTAGAGATGCATCTGACATGATACATAAATTGTTATGCAAAATTCTTAAATTTGCATTGTAAACACATTACAAACTGGTGGAACTCTTAAAAAAGACTGCCTATAGTCAAAGAAGGTTTCTGTTTTTGAGGTTTTTGTCAGCAGTGTCATTGAGAGATGAACAAAAGTGAAGAACTCGTAATGTCTTACTTTCCCATGTATGCAATCTACTTTTAAGTGTTTCTAAATCCCTGCCTACTATACAATCTCCCTTCTGTTCCTTTGCCAGATTTAACCTGCTGTTCTTAATCCAGTTCTGCCACATTTATGTCAGTGAGCCACTTATAGAAGTTTTTAAAGCTGCACTGCATTTATTCATGGTTAATTTAGTTTTCAATGCTTCTACAGTATTTTATTGTGTCAGAAAGTGATTTCATTTGTTCTCTCATCTAGTTCCAAGGAACAAGGAGGGTGGGAACTGTTGCTTTGTGTGACTTTTCTGTAGTTAGAAACAACTTACTAAGACTCTGCACTTGTTGTCTGTCAAGATGGGGACATTTATTGAGAAGTATTAAATGTTGTCATGTTTACCCTCCAGCACATGTAAGATTTTATTAGTGTTCATCTGGACTTTCTGTCTGGGTAACTCATTACCACGACAGTTGGAAACCATTTTCACAGTGAACGACAGTTCTGGATGAAATGATCTGGCAAGTGGCAGATAACATTTTCTTTTTTTCTTTTTAACAGTGTGATTAGGATAGTTATTAACTTTGACAGTTATATTGTGTTTCACTAGGATACCCTAATTCACCCAAAGACACATCTGGACAGACAAAAAGATATTATAAATGGAATAAATGGTTCCTGTTGAATTCATGCACAGTGAATTTCTTTGCATTTTTACTGTATGAATAAAACTTGATTGATGTATGATTTTTGATGTGTTGCAGTATCAATGTCAGTTCATTTTAGGTGATGCTTTTACAGCAACAATCGTGCAAACAGTTATTAATCGGATGGAAAACAGTTGTTTTTTTTAGAAACTGCTCGACTGAAATCACATTAAAAGATCTGCTTCCACCTAAAGTAGTTATTTCACCAGAACAATAGTGTAGGCATGGTGGGGTTATCAGTTCACTGACCCCATGTCTTGCCCACTGTTTATTTTAGGTCAACATTTAGCCTATTCAACACATGCACACGATAAGGTGCCTCAGAGACAGCTGGTTGTCTTCTAGCTCCATGAAATTCACTGTGGATATTTATGTTCCACAGGGGTAAATCCTGATGTTTATGATTACTCCTGGCCGCACCATGAACTGTTGTTTTAACAGGTTCTCTTCATATTTAACCCCTCATCACCCCCACCCTGTCACAATGTAAAAATAATAAATAAAAACAATATAAATAGTATGATGTTCCTTTAAAAGCATGATCCTGGACAGCACAGAACAAAGCATAGTGTTTCATCTTTGTGATAGTGCCTCGGGGTTTCTGCTCTGGCTTTGCATTGTATAGACTTACTTTGTGTACACACTTTATCCTTGATCGCTATGGAACACAACAAAGCATCTCAGATGATACATGAACGTAATTCTTGTTTAATCCTCCATGTCTTCTAAAATTTTATTGCAGCTCTTAGGTTTGCACAAAGCCAGCAGACATCACAGGGGGAATTTTATGTCACCATTTCACAGACCTTACTAATGTTGTAGAGACTTTTGGTTTTTGTCTGATTAGTAACCACCAAAATCTTTCACATGTGTTTGGTCCAAATCCAGACAATACTGTCTGTGCGTCATATATTTGGTATTTTGATATTTTTGTCAACATTGCGTGGGTTTCTTCCTTCCACCGGTTCGGTGTGGTCTCTGTCTGCGTCTTTCGTGTGGTGGTTGACATGTAACAAAAGTTTCTGACCCGCCTAGCTCCTACTTTAGCAAGTAGTGAAAGAGGCCTCGAGGAGGTATTTGCCTTGTTTTCCTCATCTCTACTTTTGTCTGAAGTGATGCCAGGACAATAGAGAGTAGTGTGGATGTCTTCACACCAGCTGAGACAGCTCAAAGCATCTCTCAGTCCAGATTTCTACAACTCGCCCACTCATTTGATGTCTTTGAGCCTACGCTTTCCTCTTTGGCTTTTCTGTCTTTAATGATCTGTGTCATCTCATCATTCTTTCACATGGTGCTTTAGATTACTCTTGTATTGTAGGAGTCCTGATTTGCTCAACTTATGTCAGCAAAGTTTAGAATGAAAAAGCTAAAATCTCTGATCAGCATGGTGTGTTTTTTGTAGCCCCTGTGTTGAAGCTATTGATCATAAATATGGAAGCTAAAATAACCCATGTAGGTGGAGTACCTAGTTTTGTTATCTTGATTATAAATTCAGTAGGCTCCCTTATTCCTGGTGGTTTTTCTATCTTAATCACTTTATGAAATATAAAACGTATCTGTCTGCACAGCATATATTAGTATCAAGTGTGATGGAGTGGGTCTCGTGAATGTCATCTAAGTCATGTAAATGTCATCCAGTAGTTTTTGAAAGTGTCTCTATGTGAAAGAGATGCATTTAGTTTAATTTGGGCAGCCACATAACTTATGCTGCACACTTATATGAGCTCACTCTCTTTGCAAAGTAAATATAAAAATATTTCCATTTTGATGTCATAGTACAGAATTAACTCATTCTTGCTTCTATAATTGCTCCACATGCATCTTGAAACCAAAAACAGCAATCACTTACCTACAGTGTTTGTGTCTTTGCTTACGCATCTAAGGTGCACTCATAAAACATGTGCACGCAAAGCTTGATTGATGTGTGAGATAATTTCCTATTTGGCAAACATTTACACATACACTCTGTCATTTGCAGCCTGTTTGAATTGGCTGTGGCACCTTCCTGATTGGCTGGTTTCAGCGAGGACTGCTTGAGATGGATTTGTTTGACTGGGCACTCTGAAATAGGAGCATGATTAAAAACTGCATTGCTTTCATTTTACCCCTAGCTGGCCTGAGTACTTTTGACTTTGCTTCATTCATTTAGTAATTTTCCCATATTATGGCTGCAAGATAAAGGTGGAGCACACATATATACATATATATATATATATATATATATATATATATACATCCTCTGTTGTGAATAATTTTCAATTTACTAAACAATCAGTCAAAAAAAGTTTCCTCTGAAAGGCTTTTGAAATCTGGTTTTAGAGCCATGAAGTGACCCAGTTATTTTTGGATTTCCCCTGCTTGTTTTATGAAGAACTCATCCAAACGTTTTTCTTCCCCCACTGATAAAACAGCTCCCATCATCCCTCACTCACAGACATGAAGTGTCAGGAAAATTCTTATGGCTGGTGTGTATGATGTAAGATTACGTCTGCTTTTAAACTTTTTAATCTAGGGAAAACAAAGTTTGCGTAATACCCACACACTGCCATGGAAAAATGTATTTGTACAACAAGGTGGTAGCTTTTTATATCAAAACCCAACCAAGATGTCAATAGTAAATCTACATCCTACTACTTACTGTACCTACTTATGTTTGGTTATTTAAATTATATTTCATGATATAATAAATATACAGTAGAGCAATGTTAATTAAAGAAACTATAACTAATCATGTTTGAAATGGGATTATCATGTGTCCACGTAGTCAACATTTTTTAAGATGGACAATATTTTGTTGTGCCCTGATTGTTAAAGCAAAGCACAGTGTAATTTTCAATACATTAATTTTACCTGCTTTTTTCTTTCACTGTCATGGGGGTCACTGGTGCCCATGTCCAGCAGTCACTGTACAAGGGCGCTGGTACAATCCTGAACAGGTCACAAATGAGACAAATAGCCATTCACAATTTTACTCATACCTAGGGACAATTTAGAGTTGTCAGTTAATCTAACATTCATGTTTTTGGTCTGTGAGAGGCAACCAAATTACTCAGAGAAAAGCTACACTTAAAGAGAAGATGCAAACTCTACCCAGAAAGGTTCCTGGCCGGGATTTAATCCGACAAACTTCTCACTGAGAGGCAACAACAACTGAGCCACCATCCAGCCCATTCCAAGAAATGCTTAGTTTATCACTTTAAGACAATGCAACAACCCTGTTTCACCCATCAAGATTAACACATTCTCTGTTACTGAGTTTTTCTCAGCTTTTTATAACACAACTACTGCAGAATTGTTTGATGCCATAGGCCATGTTTTGTTAGGTTGCCCTCATCTCTCAGGGTTTATGCTTTGTGGTTTAGACTTATTATTATGCTTATTTGTAATTTGCTTATGGCCTTTTGTGTCATGTCATGAATATAATCTTGTTTTACAAATTCTTTGCACTGCAGTGAGATGACACTGATATGCTGCTATTAATCTATAAAAAATAATGCAGAATCTAAATTAGATTGCTTTAGGATGTTTACTGGTGGTTTGTGCAAATGTGATTATTTGGTTTATTTCCATACAGCTTATTTACACTGATCCACTTACCTCAAGGAAAATATTTTCTGCTTTTCAAATCCAACATATTCCATCATTTCATCATTTTGAGCACAGTGTGTATGACAGCACTGGATCTTCATCTTTATTAGATCACGCAGCTATCTGTTCATTCTTAACAGGAGCTCGGTATACTCATATTTCCACTCCTTTTTTTATTGGGTCAGCTTTTTTCTTTATTTTTCCATTCTTCATACCATAAATTTAAAGGACGGCAAAGCGTGATTGTGCAATATGTGGGTGTATTATGAAAAAATCCATTTACTTTGTGGTTGTGGCTAAAACTGAAAGCATAAAGAAATCTTCTCAAACAGCTCTCACATTCAGTGCCTGCCATGAAGAGGTCAGATATAACAATGAAAAACAGTAAGAAATGTGTTCCTAAAGGTCTTTTGAAAATATTTGTTATACTTGTTGGCTTAAAAAAGAAAAAAGAAATAAGATATTGGAAATTATTTCTAAAATGCTCCCTCTGCTTTCCATGGCGCTGACACTCATCCAGTGAATACTCCCCCCTTTCCACACAAACACACACACACACAAACAACCCCTGCAAAATAATAATATATTACAGTCAGCTGCAGCTTCCACACCTTCAAAATGGAATAGCTTTCTTGCAGTGCTCTTGGTTTCCCCTTTCCTCATGTGGTTTATTATTCTTCTCCTCGACTTGCATCCCTGCCAGCTTTACAACGTTCTCCCTCCTACACACCACTCACCCTCTGTTAGGAGTTACAGTCAAGAGTGTGGGCCATGCTCTCTGCTGAGTCCCCCGTCTGCCATCTGCTCAGGAAAGACGAGGCTGACTTACTGTAGCCAAACTCATCACCTCGAATGAATAATTTCCAACTACTCACAGTCATTCCAATGCCATCTTTAAAAAAGTCCATGTTTGATGATAAGTATGGCTTGCCTTGTTTCTTTTGGCAGTGTTCCTGATGACTGTGCCGTCTGATGCAAAGGTGTCTCCCTGCTGCTGAGTGTTGAAGCACTGGAGCATTTCTTCCCTCTAGTGTTTTGCTAAAACAAATCCATGTATAAAACATGGAAGGAAGTGGAATTTTAATCAACTTGTGAGGTTTAACCCTTCTGTAATGTGCAACTTAGAACCAACACTTGCTAACAATTACACCACCGGTACCCAGGGGCTGATCTGATTGCCCTGTTTACTTTGTACTGTCCTGGGAGATCCTACAGCAATCAGGTCGACTCACTGGTTCATGGCTCGTGAGTTGCCTTTATAGTGCCACTGATTTCATCGCTGTGGATGTGCAGCATTAGTAAAATCAAGTCTGACTTTACGTTAGAATGTATTACTCTGCAGTGAATCGTAAAAAAATATATATAAATAAACTGAACTGAATTGAATTAAATCACACTGTGTGGGATCACACCATTGTCCAGTTGCCCGTGTTACTGTCCCTTTCAGTCAGAATCTACTCATGAAGCCGGCAATATTTCCTGTTGGCAGCTCCTCCAGAGCCTCTAGAAGTCAATGAGCATTCTGCCAACGATTCTCTTTCCCTCAGAGTCAGTTTCTGCCAAAGGGCCTGTTTGGCTCAAGTCCTGGCTCAAATAAACAACAAAGAAAGAGTCCAAAGATGCTTTTAAAGGCACCTGGTATTGTGCTCTTGTTTCAGTTTTGTTGATGTGCCATTATCCTTACATTCCCCTACTAGAATAAATATTTAATTTGTTGCAGCTTCAGGGTAGTATTATTGAATTTAGAAACATTTAGTTTATTCTGCTCATGAAATCGAGTGTTTAACCAACAGTGTGTCTTTGTTTTTGTAGGTGACTGCGACAGATGCAGACGGTGGCTCCTTTGGCTCGATCACCTACTCTCTTGGCTCTGGCAGTAACAGCGCTGTTCCCTCTCAGTTTAATATTGGCAAGGAAAATGGCCAGATCTGCACTACTGGTGTACTAGACAGGGATCAAGGGCTGGACAGTTTCGACTTTACTGTTACTGCAGTTGACGGGGTAAGCCACCGCTTTTTGAAATCATGCTTAATATGAATCCATTGAGCCACAAGGTAATCCTATAAACACAGCCACCGTGCTTATACTGACAAGAGTGTCAAGACAAACTAACTGTGTAAAAAGATTTCTGAATTTATCATGCAAATAAAACAAAAGTTTAAAAAGCTCTCTATGGTAGTCGGACTTACTCAACTATCCTGTTCACCTACTACCAAAAAATGCCTAAAAAATAAAACATTAAAACGAAAATGAATTATTTTGGGTATGTTAAAGCAATCAGATGGAGAAATACCTCAACTGTCAGGCAGTAATAGTTTAACAAGCTGGGCTGTGGCCTCCCTCATTTTTGCCACCTGGTCCAAATAAAAAGCCTGCACAGTATTCTCTTTAAATGAAAAGTCCATGAAACAGATTTTGGTTGCTGTGGGCCCACTCACCCTACATAGGTCATGACATATTGCTC
The DNA here is from genome assembly GCA_031762495.1 of Anablepsoides rubrolineatus. Classification (NCBI taxonomy): domain Eukaryota; kingdom Metazoa; phylum Chordata; class Actinopteri; order Cyprinodontiformes; family Rivulidae; genus Anablepsoides; species Anablepsoides rubrolineatus. The sequence continues at coordinate 18,965,837 of JARVGW010000624.1, read as the reverse complement.
TTTCCCAGGGGAAACTATCAATCTGGGTTAGTGCTCAAATCTGTTGGAACTATATTTTAGAGGCTACACTGTACATTAAAACTTTTACTGGTTATACAGCCTTTTTATTTATTTTTACTTTCACCATGAATAGTGTAGTATATATACAGACACAAAAATGTGATCTAAATCCTGCTTTCAGGTGTTTCATCCTGCTCGTGAGTTGATGTACACAAAGGTATGACAAAAACACTTTGTTTCATCTGCAGGGTGGACTGAGCTCTGTAGCCTACGTGAAAGTAGATCTGGTCGACATTAATGACAACAGACCCGCTTTCTACCCACTCAGCTACGCTGTTAGTTTGAGCACACAGAGTGCTCCTGGGACATCTGTTGTCAGAGTGACAGCCTATGACCCAGACTCAGGCGAGAATGGGAAAATTACTTACAAAACAGTACCTGGAGGAGCATCACCATACTTTACACTCAATAGAGACACAGGTTGGCAAAATATTACTACATTTTTCTGCCCATTATCTGTTGTATTCCTTTCAATATTAATTTTTTTAACCTTTTTGTAGGTGTCATCTCTCTGTCTCGTTCTGCCTATGGGAAAGCCAACTCCGTCATTACCATGATTGTCACTGCTCAAGACGGTGGAGGTCTTTTTGCATTAGACCATGCTAAGGTTAACATCAGTGTGGTAGCAGGGCTGGTGGCACCACCTGTATTTGAACAGACACAGTACTACTGTACTGTATCAGAAGACGCCCTGCGTGGGACAGTTGTAGGCATTGTCCAAGCCAGCAGTAAGATCGGTAGGCACAGCAGAAATATACTGTACTTTTGATTCACTTCTGAGTGTTTTTTTTTTCTTAATGCAATTTTTGGCTACTTCTTTGGTAATACAATATTCTGTTTATTTCCTTGTTCTGACTCTTGGGCTTTCCTAATTTCCAGGCATTTCCAAGGGAGTCTCCTACACCATCAGCTCTGGGGACCCCGCAAGCTACTTTACTGTAGATCCTGACACTGGAGTCATAAGAACAAGTCTGCCCCTGGATCATGAAATCCAGTCATCTGTTGACTTGGAGGTGCAGGCTCACAGTGGCAACCCCCCAGCGTTTGGCCAGACTCGTGTCCACATAACCATTGCCGACATCAATGATAACCAACCTGTTTTTCTGCCCTCATCCTCTGAGTCTCTTCTTCTGCCAGAAAACACAGAAATGGGCACAGTGGTGTATAGAATCCAAGCTGAGGACAGAGACTCGGGTGTTAATGGACAGCTCACCTTTGATCTTTCCTCTTCAAGTGGAATCCAGAGGATCTTTAGTATAGATCGCAGCACTGGAGAGATCCGATTAGTGGGGAGCCTTTGCTATGAAACAAACCCACGTTACGATCTCCTGGTGATTGCCAAGGATAATGGAGTACCACAGCTTAGTGCCACCTTTATGCTTGTGGTTCATGTCCAAGCAGAGAATGAACAGGGACCTGTGTTTGACACCCTCACCTACCGTGTGGAACTAAAAGAAGGAACACCAATAAACACACGCTTCCTGCAAGTAAGAGCTTTGATCAGAGAGATTCAAGGCTCAGGTCACTTGACTCCTTTGATGTATCACCTCCATCCTGATGGAGATGCTGCAGGGTTCGGCGTTGCTGCAGAGAGCGGTTGGCTGTTTGTGAAGAGTGCTCTTGATAGGGAACTGAAGGATATGTACATTCTGACAGTATTGGCCAGTGTGGGTCATGGACAGTTAAAAAAGACAGGCAGTGCTACAGTCCGAATATCAGTGACTGATGAGAATGACAACTACCCTCGGCTCACACAGGAGAAAGTATTTATGGCTGTTAGAGAAAATCTGCCTGCGGGAACAGGTTTTGGACATGTGTCAGCCACCGACAGAGATGCTGGCTTCAATGGGCGTCTCAACTACCGCTTCCTGCATCCTGACCGCAACTTCCAGATTAACACGCACACAGGTTAGATGGAAATCTTATGGTTTGGTTTTAGTGATAAGTGTACACAGAGGATTATTAGATTTATTTCAGTTGACACAAGGCTCTGGTGTATTCAAGCAAAAAACTGTACACAAACATATATTTCAGATGTTTTGAACTGACAGTGGACAAAAGAAAATTGAAAAAGAAAACTACGAGTGATTGTGATGTGAATCAAGAAGGAACAGCGTCAATATTTTATTTTTTATTTTTTTTATGTTTTAATTATTTTTTTCTTAAAAGCTGTGATCAGCCAGTCACTGAGTCATCTCTTAAAGATGAGAGATGAAAGTTGCCACCATACTCCCTGTCATAAATAAGGCACATAACAGTGACAGCAGCACTAAGCTTCTTGCTGGTCTTTAATTGGCCTGCTGAGCCTGTTAGTCTGTGGGAAGAGACTCATGCTCTGATTTGTGATCAGCGTCTGGCTGAGCTGTAAGTGTGTACAGCATCTGCCAATCTTTTAGAATTCTCTAATTTATGAGTGTGAGTTTCTGTGCATATGAATGCATAAATCCACACACTGTGCATATCCATTACTTCTGAGTATCATTGATAAAATCCTGGTGGCTGCTAAGTCTCTCATCATTATTCCAGTAGACTAGTGTTCCTGCTTGAACTCCCTCTCATCCATCCTCTTTACTCTGCAGGTGAAATAAGTACAAGGATGACTCTTGACAGAGAGCAGCAGTCAAGTTATCAGCTGGTGGTTGTGGTACAAGATGGTGGTTCGCCCCCTTGTTCTGTGACGGGCACCGTCTTTATTACAGTCCTTGATGACAACGACAATGACCCTGCTTTTATCCACAGTCAGTCGGGCAAAGATATCATTTTACAGGTGATACTGAACATTTTTATGCTTATAATAAATAGGTATGGGGATAATTAAGAACCTCATCATTTCATTTGATAATAGTTCAGAGGGCTGTGATGTGATTATAAAACAACTAATTATGCATCTCCATTATCTGCAATTTTCAGGTTTGTAAATAAACACCTGCAGTCAGCTGGATAGCTTATGTTCAGACAAAGTCCTTCAAAACTGAAATACAACAATACAAAGTGGATACAAAAAGATTTAAAAGTCATTACTAAAGACAGTCATATTGTGATCCTTTCAATTTATTGCTTGTAAAGAAATATTCTTCAGGGTTCAGCAAAGCACAACTGCTCCGCTGACTCTCTTAAATTGGCAGCACAGACTAACATTAACAAAATCAATATTTAACATTTAAAAATCTATTCAGAATCGTCCATATCCATGATGGGGTGCATTTATGGATTATTACCCCTCTCCCCTATTAATGATGTGTGTTTTTTGATCAATAGGTGACAGAAGGTCAGGCTGCTGGGGCTGTGCTGGGCACACTGCAAGCCAAAGATCCTGATGAAGGGGAGAACGGCACTTTATTCTACTCTTTGTCAGGTATATAAGTAAAATGTTAGGTAACAAAAAGTAAAAAGTAATTATTGATTTTGTTTCTGTGTACATCAAAGCACGACATTGTCACAATAATTTGTCATATTTATCATCTAACCATTTTACCATTTCAGGCTTGTTTTTACATGTGTCATCTCAAGTAAAATTTTGAACTTTTTGTCTCTCCAAGGTCCCAGGGCTGAGCGTTTCTCTTTAAATGCAATCACTGGCGAACTGCATTCATCATCCCCTCTTATTCACTCAGAACGAGCTGAATACTCTCTGACAGTGACAGCCACTGACAGAGGACTGCCCCCTCGCAGTGCCTCCTGCTCCCTCACCATTCAGGTCAGACTCTTACTGGAGTGCAGCCAGCGCAAACACTCTCACTCTCACTACACACCTATTTAATATCAAAGAATAGACTTAGGGCTGAGAGAATCCATGTCTCAGGGCCCCTCAGACTAGCTGCCGACATATCAGCCTCACTTCTGACAAGGTCGCGTCCCGCCCTCCTCCCTTTTCTCCTCTTGTGAATTTTCAAAAAGGAACTTTCTATCTGAAATGGAAAAAGTGGGTCTAAATTAAATACTCCCAGCTGGCTTATGATGAGGACCAGCTGGAGAACACACTGATCAAGGTCATGCTCAATGACTTCAACACTTTTTTTCATACAGTAGTCCTTTTTACAAAGAGTAGCAGGGCTTTACTTACACTCAATATAAAACACAGCTCTGACGACGATTAAAGTTAATATTTATTATAAAACAGAAATGGACACAATGAAAGAGACCTGGAAGAAACCACAATTTATAGATTCCTGGAAAATAAAACTGGCATATGAAACACTCCTTCAAATACAATAAATTTTTCTTCCTTCCCAATAACATGAAAAAATTAAAAACAGAATTATTAGCTAAGTGGATTAAACAGTACATTGTTTTTCTTGCCTGCTGACATATTTACACATTTTCATATTAATCATCTTTTGGACTGCTTTTTAATTTCCCTCACTAATAAAATTGCTCTATATCAATTTATTTTGGGAGCGCTCATTTTCCTTAGATTGTGTAACCATTTTACAGCTTGTCAACAACTGTAAGAAGTATTAATTAAATTATTTATTTAAATTTTGACTTAATACTGTGGGAACTGCTGCTATTTTATTAAACATGACATTTTGTATTTTTTATAGAGGGCAATAGTCTTTGAACATATTCTAAACAGTCCATCAAAAGGAATTTAAGACTAGAAATTTATGTCCCTAAACTCAAACATCTTTAACTGTTTCTCCCTTAAATGGTTCTACTTTTAACATGTATGCTTTTCCAGGCAGTGAATATTAGGATTAGGAGTGATCATTTGGAACAGCCTTGTTAAGTCTATCAAAACCTCTTTTGACTGGTTTCGTTTCTTGATAAAAGTAAACTTTACTTTTGCTTTGTCTAAAATTTATTCAATTTCTTCACTTATAATTGAAAAATTGCAATTTTTGCTTCCAGACACCTTTAAAAAGGCCTCCTGCTTCTTTGCTCAGTCCACTGATACACATATTGTGTTTCTTTCTTTTGCAGGTTATCAGCATAAACAGAGTTAGTACTAAGACCAATTTACATTCTATGTTTTTAAACTCTGTGGAGGAGACAACTCCCGGCTCAGTTATTGGTTCTGTGCGCCTCCATGACAGAGGAACCTTAGAAGAAGGCAAGGTGACCTACTCAGTAGTTGGTGGTACAGATAAGGATGGAACCTTTGTTGTGGATCGTCTAACTGGGGATGTGTACTTGGCTTGTCCTCTTGACTTTGAGCAAAACGCACAGTACAACCTGAAAATTGAGGTGGATGACTTTTCTCAGATCCCTCCCAGTAGCACGTTTGTCAGCTTGGACATTGACATAGAAGACAGCAATGACCACACCCCTGAGTTTGCTGAGGACCCTATAACCATTGTCATATCTGAAAACATGGAGACTGGCTCTTCTGTCTACACTTTCCAGGCCACAGATAAGGATGGCAGTGGACCCAACAGCGAGCTGATGTACTCCATTCTTCACCAGTGGCCAAACACCCCTGGCCTTTTAACTCTTGACCCCGTCACTGGTGTTCTCTCATTGGGCCGCAAGTTGGATCATGAGGTCACATCCTCATTGATCCTTGTTGTAAAAGCAACAGACTCACCCCTCAATGCGAGCCAGAAGCGCTGGGGTTCTGTCACAGCGAGGATGTATATCACCGATGAGAACGACAATCCACCAGAGTTCATTTCCCCAACAGCTGTCAGTGTCATGGAGGATCAGCCAGTGGGCTTTGTGGTGCTTTTTGTCATGGCTAGAGATGCAGACCAAGGGGATAATGGTCGAGTGACTTATAGAATCCAATCCGGCAACACTGGAGGGACATTCAGCCTCAACTCAAACACTGGTAAGTCAGTCAGTGCTACCCAGTAGCAGTGTAGAAACTTTCATTTTCAGTGTACAAATTGATACAATGTTAAGTGAAATATTATTACCTCTAGGATTACTCTTTTTGTCTGAATGAAGAAACAAACTAAATTAAACACACATTTCATAAAAAGTTTATTTAAACCAACATTCATGTCTCACATAAACCTACTGATTTAGAATGAAAATGTTGAACTGTTTTTGGTCATTTTATTTACGTTTTTGCATTGCATTTATACTTTGTGCATAAACAGTCCTCTCAACAATGTCACCAAATTGTTTTTTCAGAGCACAAACTTTTAATACTTACAACTAAGTACAACATTATCTTGCTTTACTTTTCATATGTTATTTCTCTTAGTTTTAGGCTGAACACAGCAACCTGCCAAATATTAAACACACACACATGAGAATGTGCAAGCACACGTGCACACACAACAACCCATCATCTGTTATTGTGGATCTATTCCCATGAAAGACCAAAGAAACTCCTGCTCTGGCTTCTGGGAACCATTAGAGAAGGGATCAGTTACGCATGTTTGTGTGTATGTATGTGTGTATTTGTAGGCGTACACTTGCACACGTGTGTGTGCGCTTCCATTACACTGCCACTTAGTCAACACTGACCTTGAGCTATTTGGTCCTGGGGGCTTTATTGTGGTGTTTGAGACACGTGTCAACGCTTGCTCCACCTCCTCCTTTAAGTCTTAACCAGGATGCCCTTTCAAGCACCTTGTAGGGATGGAGCCTTTCAGTATCTGTCATGCATGTCGCTTCTTTAACCAGGTGTGGACTCATCTTGAAGTGTTTTCATGCACACTGGTTATTTGTTAGAATAATGGTAGAGTTTATCCTCTGAGCACCTGGTTGGCTCCTGTTTTGGGGGTCATTGACTGGACCTGACACCAAGTCAGCACACTGTTTCCATTACTTTGGTGTCACTGTTAACCACAACAACGAAAACCATGAAGCCATTAATAGAAATTTGTATAGTCATAAAGCAAAATTAATTTCCATCACTAGTTTTCAGAAGCGAGGTCATTCATTTCACTTTGACTTGAGGGAGCGTGTGCTCTTGATGAGGTGAATATCACTTCAGCTAAAGACAACACTGCAAGGATTAACACATCAAATAGTTTGAAATAGTTTCAGAACAAGGAATACATGTTGTCTGAAGAACCCTTTTCAGCCCATACTCTACAGTTAAAAGTGTGAGCTCCAAAACCTCATGTAGACATGGAATGTTGGAATTAAAATTGTCAAAAAAAAATTCTCAATAACTCACTGTTGGTTTTTTCCCCCCCATATGTTATCAGTGACTGAGGATACGGCAGGATCAAAGAAGAATCAAATTTAGGTGGAAAAAATACCAGCCTTTAACTTTTACCAGACTAAAGCTTAGGGGCAAGTTATCTCATTCCTAGCAAAACACGAAGTGGAAAAAAGTACACTTGAAGAGGTTAAAACCAAAAACAATCCTGGCTCTCGTTGTCTTTAACAGTTGCATCTCATTTTAAGGCATGAAATTGAAATTGAATCAATGTGAGCTTTAACCTCTCAGGGCGAGATAATGAAAAAGGCTAGGGTGCCCCTAATTTCTACAGAGCACGGCATGCCTGGCTGTTGCGTGTCTAGAGTATGTGTTTACTGCTTCTTTCTTGATGGTTGTGGTGTTCTTTAGTGGAAAATCTCGTAAACTGTGGCAAGGCCATTTGGGCTTTTACAGCAGTGGTGGTGGTAGCAGTCAGGTAGGCAAAGCTGTATGTGTGGAGCATATTAGCTTTGATTTGGATTTCACACGGCAACTTTTCACACTTACTTTTTAAATAACCTGAAGACACACCATGCTAGATTTACTCCTTTTGATAAAATGAACAAGTTTTTTATGTAACAGACTATGAAATTGTAACATAGTTAATAAATAAAGGAAACATTTTGTAACATTTGATGTTTGATTCATGTTTGTACAGGTTCTCTGTCTATTTTCAAACCTCTGGACCGTGAAGAGCAGGACATCTTTAATCTCACAATAGTCGCTGAGGATCATGGGATACCCAAACGCTCGTCCAGCCAGCTGTTGTGTGTCCATGTGATAGATGTTAATGATGAGATTCCCTGGTTTGAGGAGAACCTGTATGAAGCCCAGATTTCTGAGAATGAACCTGCAGGGACCAGCGTTTTAACAGTGTCTGCATCTGATCTAGACCAAGGTGAAGTGTATAACTAACAGCAACTAACTTCCTGAGACTTTTAGAGAATGTCATCATACAAAATAACAACTTTGGTTTGGTCGTTTTCAGAGAAAATGTTAATTTAAAATGAGGTTTTAAAATTTTGTTGTATATTACCTTCATTTTATTTTTATATTTTAATATAAACCTGGTCCTAATGACATGCTGAAATGAAGCTAATAATTTGATTACAGTTTATGTGGACAAAGACAGCTATTTAATCTGACATTTAATCAAGACTCACTGAGAAACACAAAAAAATCTTGTTTTTCTTTTAAAAACAGAATTATGTGCTAAAACATTTTAGACATTAACAGTTGTTTTTAATTAAAGGCTTCACAGGAGGGTGCAGAAAGGGGGTGAGAACACAGAGAAAATACATTACCCTGGACTTAAAAGCACATAAACCAGAAGAAATATAAACTTTCTAGTCAAAAGCAATTAGCAAAGTAAACAGGTAAGGTTGCCAGACTACTTTGTTTTAGCACGCAATCTGGCATCCAGACATCTAAGGAAGTGTGTCATTGCCAACTGCTTAGACAGCAGATTTCATTCAAATAAATAAGAATACCTTCTAATAAAACAAGAGGTACCCTTTGACTTTGTTTGATGGTGATGCATGAAGGAGTTTTATGTTTCCCCAACTGTTATTTATTTGAAACATTGTTTATTGTGTGTTTTCCTGTAGGAACCAATGCATATGTGACATATGGTGGTATTGCACAGGGAGGTTTTAGCATCAACCCAGTCACGGGTGTCATAACCACCTCTAAACCATTGGACAGGGAATCTCAGGATTTTTATGCTGTGACAGGTAAGTTTCTTTATCCGTTCTAAAGCATTACAGATAGAATTGGCTTTACTATGATAAATCAAATCAAGAGTATATTGTTATTTAAGTCACATGTATTGTATGTTTTTGTCTTGCAGTTTATGCAAAAGATGGAGGCCTTCCACCTAACTATGCTAAAGCAACAGTGAAGATCAAGGTACTTGATGTTAATGACAATGCCCCTGTCTTTGGACGGCTCTACTATAGCATTGATGTGCCTGAAAACCTGGAAGCCTTGCCTCTGTTTACTCTAAGAGCCACTGACTTAGATGCAGGAAAAGGAGGGAAGATAAGCTACATAATTGCAGGTGTGACTTTATTTGAGTGCCCTGTTTCCTAAATGTTAAATAGAACTGCTATACAATTTTATAATTTAAAGTGGCAAGTTTTGAATGTCAGCAATCCTTTGCTCTCCTTGCAGCCGGTGATCCATCCGGAGACTTTCACCTTGACAGACAGTCAGGAGTGCTGTATACTTCAAGGCCTCTGGATCGGGAAAAGAGACCTGGATATACTCTAACAGTCATAGCCCGTGATCAGGGCCAACCTCCCCTCAGTGGCACTGCCACTGTAGAAGTGACAGTTCTGGACATAAACGACCACAGCCCACAGTTTCAGAGCAGTAGCTATACTGCTGACATTTCTGAAGATGTCCCCATTGGCTCGCTGGTTCTAGAGGTGAAAGCCATTGATTTGGACTATGGACTTAACAGCCAGGTCTTCTACTTCCTAAGCCAGGGCTCTCACAGCATGTTCATCATAGACCAGAACACGGGCCGCATCATCACAGCAGCACCCCTTGACAGAGAAAAAACTGCCTCTTACACTTTTGAAGTGTGTGCCACGGATTCCTCCCCCACAAACCCCAAAAATTCAACTGCTCAAGTTACTGTATACATACAAGATGTAAACGACAATGCCCCATTCTTCATTCAGGACCCACTTATTCTGAACATCTCCGCCAGTAGCGTGTCCAGCCGTAGAGTATTGGCCACCATGAGGGCAGAGGACAAAGACTTTGGGGCTAATGGCTCAGTTTTCTATCGTTTTGCCAACCCTGTGAGGGGCTTTACCATTAATTCACTGACAGGAGACATCCAGGCCACAGAGAAGCTGCAGACTTTGACACAAAGCCAGAGAACTTTGATAGTTCAGGCCATGGATCAAGGAAACCCTGCTCAGTCTTCCCTGGGCGTGGTTATCATTTACATAAGGGAACAAATGTACAGGGGTATTCGCTTCTCCCGCACAGCTAGAGATGTCAGTCTGCAAGAAAATGCTGCCAAAGGTTTGAACATTTCATTTAATTATATATTTATACATATATCTAGACAATAAATTGAATCAAGATGTTTCAACAATGAATATTTCTTTATTGTTCAGGCACAGTGGTAACACAGACTCAAGCCCAGTACCCCGATGGCTCTAAAACTGGTATCAGCTACAGCATTTTTAGTGGAAATAGAATGCAGTCTTTTGGGATCAACTCCATTACTGGTAAATGCATCTATCACTGCACTCACTGCATTACAGTATCTTCCAACCCAATTAGTAATTTATTTCTGCTTTGCTAAATTAGGTGAAATATGGGTCCAGCAATCTGAAGGACTTGATTTTGAAGAGACCCCTAAACTCCGCCTGGTGGTGAAAGCTGAGACAGCATCCTCTATTTCCTACATGGCTGTCAACTTAATTCTACAGGACATAAACGACAACTTGCCGCGCTTTCAGCTGCAGAACTATGTAGCATACATAAGAGAGGCACAGGGCTATGATTTTCCTATTATCCAGGTGCAGTAGCCAGTCTTCTACTTGTTTATTATGGTTGGCTGTTGTTGAAGTGTGTTGAAGTGTGAATTTCTAAAACTGAAATGGAAAAACCGTCAACTTTGGGAAATCTGGATTGTTTCAGCACAGAATAAAAAGGCTCTAGTCAAAGTCCCTAACTAAATTTACTCTATATTCTGGAGTGCCATCATGTTTAGTCTATATACAGAAGCTCGTTTTTTATGATCGCTTGACGTCCAAGTTCAGATTTGCACTCCGTTCCAATACAAGTTTCACTGAAAAACAGCTGTTGTAATTTTTCTTTTTTGTTTGTTTCCAAAATGTGGTGGTCATTTCTTCAGGTTGCTGCTGATGACTTGGACCAGGGTCAAAATGGTCAGGTGACCTACTCTATTAGGTCATCATCCATGAGTGGCTTGTTTAAGATCGACCCCTTGACTGGCAGCATCTCCACTGCCGCCATAATGGACAGAGAGATCTGGACGCAAACAAAGTGAGACTTCTGCATGCAACTACTTGCCTTTACTCCTAGATGTTCTGTATTGCAAACACGTGTGTTACAGTGATGATCACAGTTTCTCCAATCAAAGCCTTGCTTATATTGCATTAGTGAAGATGAGATTTTAAAAGTGTTTTTATTACAAATAATCAATGTTTTTTAAAAGAGATGATTAGTTCCAAGAGACTTTCATTTGGAATTTTTTTAGATCATGTTACACATTGACTTGTTAAATTGACAAAAGCTGCTCAGAAAACTATTTTGTTATTGAAGGGAAAGAGAAAAGCTTAGAAAAATTGTAAATACTTATACACTATAGAAGTTATATTGTTTTTTTTAAGTCAGGGTAAAGGGTTATCTTAACAATTTTTCTAATCATCTCTGTTTATATATTTCAGAGGATAGAACAAAAGGCACTATTCATTATATTTTAAATTGTACATTCTAGTAGTTGGTCTCTACTTTATTTGATGACTTCAGAAACTAAACAGTATATTAAAAAAAGGTTCTGATACTGATTTTTCATTATTTGGCAACAGGCTTGTTGTTGTGGCAACAGACCGGGGAACCCCACGACTGGCTGGCTCTGCCACGCTCACTGTGATCATCATTGACCTCAATGACAACAGTCCTATGATTCCTCTGCCTCGCGAGATCCGGGTGCCTGAGGGTAAGCTTCACAGTGGAAGTTAGTTGAGTGATCTTATCATAAAGCCTCCCTGGCAGCTTATTCAGTGGGGCTCAATGAGAAAAATCTGACCTTTTTATGAAACAAGTTATTGCCAAGGTTTCTGTGTTCATATCCTGTCTGTTAGATTGAGGCTTTCCAGAATATTATGTTTCTTCTTGATAGAAAAAAAACAAAACTCATTACTTTGACTCTGTGTTTTAGTTTTGATGAAATCTTAATGCCCCCTCTCCTTTTCTATATACTTTCCGTATTTGCTTTTCGTTTCACACAAAAACAGATACTCTCATTGGCTCAGTTATCACCCGAGTAACAGGAAATGATGTGGATTCGGGTCCACCCCTCTCCTATTCACTACATCTGGATGCAAACATCCAAGGCATGTTTGGGATTCATCAATATGGAGGAGAGGTGTCTTTGACTGGCTCATTGGACTATGAGGAAAGGACGTGGTACACTCTGACAGTCTGCTCATCTGACTCTAAACATCAAAGCGAGGCTAACCTCACTATCCTTGTGGATGATGTGAACGATAATGCCCCCACTTTTACTTATGATTTATATCAGGTACAACTATTTTTGCACATTTTCATCATACTTTATTATTTCATCATTTGGAATACCAGAATGTTTGTTAAGTCAATGAAGTATTACGAAAGTATATTGTCATAATGATATGCTGTGTTTCTGAACAGGTGACTGTATCAGAGCACCTCCCAGCAGGCAGTTCAGTGATCACAGTAACAGCCACTGACCATGACTCTGGAGAGAATGGAAAGATTACCTACAAAGTAATGTCATCAACAAAGGGTGGTTTCTTCATTGACCCAAGCAACGGTACGATCATAGTGTGCATAATTTGAGTTGTTTCTAACCGTGTACACTAAATAAAAAATATTCTAGATCATTGAGCTTATTTGCAAGAATCAATCCAAAGAGCATTCTTTGGAGCATCTCTATCAATAAAAATGAAAAAAAAAAAGTATTTTATGTTACTCTGCTCAGAAATTTTACATTGCAAATTGAACAGCTTTAAGAAACTATCTCCTAAGTTGAAGAGGACATTGAAAATACTTTTTTTATTTTCACAGGAACTCTCTTCATCAAGCATAAAACAGAACTGACGTTTGAGCATTCCTCCGTTCTTGTGGTGATTGAGGCACGGGACCAGGGTTCTCCATCTCTGTCATCCATTGCCACTGTGCAGGTCCACGTTTCTGACATCAATGACAATGCTCCCATCTTCCACCAGTCACAGTACAGAGCCACTGTGTCTGAGGATGGGCTACCTGGATCAACTGTTCTGACTTTAGAAGCAATGGATGGAGACTTGTTCCGGGAAAACTGTGGTTTTGATTTTGCCATTGCTAGTGGCAACTCTGGTAATGCCTTCCAGATTGAGAGCAGTGTGCGCTTCTTGGAGGGCCGGGGCTTCCAGACGATTGGTAGCCTGATCCTGGCAGAAACACTAGATTTTGAAGCAGTTCCAAGTTATAACCTGACTGTTGTGGTAACAGACCGTGGGATCCCTCAGCATAGCTCCAGCGTACCTATCCTCATCAGTGTTACAGATGCTAATGACAACCCTCCAGCTTTCAGCCGAACAGCTTACAGTATAGTTTTAAGTGAAAGTACCACAGCAGGGACCGAGATTTTACATTTATCTGCCACAGATCCAGATTCTACCCCCAATGGGGAGGTGCAGTACTCAATAAGCTCTGGAGATGAGACACACTTGTTCAAGGTGGACCATTGGACTGGAGTCTTGAAACTGCAGAGACCTCTAGACAGCAGTATAAAGCAATCCCATATGATTGTTATCCAGGCTACTGATGGACAAGGATATTATGCTTTAGCTCCAGTCACTATTGAAGTAAAGGACATAAACAATAACAGGCCCTTCTTCCCCCTGAAGCTAGTGACTGCAAGCATCAGGGAGAACCAGCCCCAGAATGCCTTAGTTACCATGCTGCATGCTATTGACCATGACAAAGGTGTTTTTGGACAGCTGAATTACTACATGGTAGATAGCGCCAAAGCAGAAAAAGAGGGTTTTTTTATTAACCAAACATCAGGCGAAGTACGAACTTGCTCCATGTTTGACTTTGAGAAAATAAATTTCTTTCATTTTGTGGCAGTTGCTATGGATGCTGCCAATTATTCAGCTTCTGTAACGGTGCAGGTTTATGTCACAGGGGAGGATGAATATGATCCCGTTTTCATCTCCTCCGAGTTCTCATTTGAAGTGCCTGAAGGAGCTAAGAAAGGTCAGATCATTGGCACCGTACAAGCCAGAGATGAAGATGGAGGCGTTGATGGCATTGTCCTCTACTCTCTAGAAGATCATTCGCCTTACTTTGAGGTCAATAAATCAACTGGATCAATTTCTTTAAAGGTGGACAGTAACAGTAGACACGTCAGTCGCTCTAAAAGAGAGGTGCGCCTAATTACTCTGGATGTGACTGCTCAAAGCCCCCATGAGACTTCACGAACTGCAGTGGTCAAAGTTATAATAGATGTGAGCCATACCTCTTTTGGTCTCAACACAGAAATTAATATGTTGCTCGTCAGTGTCATTGCAGTTTCACTTGGCACCATAATCATGCTCACAGTAGTTGCTGTGATGCTGTTTTTTGTTAAGTTGAGAAATCAGAAGCGTGAGCAAAATTCTCATAAGCAAAAGACTATTTCGGGCACCCTGTTGCACAAGCTTGAGGAAACAAAATTTTCAGCAAATGAAATTATTTACCATCAGGCTCTTCCTGGATATGCCTCTGATCAAAGTGGCAACACTGGGGGTCCATACACTCGTGGTGGTTCCTTGGATCCCTCCCATTCCAGTGGTCGTGGCTCTGCAGAGGCAGAAGCTGCGGAGGATGATGAAATCAGAATGATTAATGAATATCCTCGGGTGTCAAGCATCTCCTCTTCCATCCAAGAGCGCATCTCTGCCAGAGGTCCGGACTCCGGGATCCAACAAGATGCAGATCAGCTCTCAGATGTGTCCGGTGAGCCTTCCTTAGACTGGTTCAAGGGGAAGAAACTGGGCAGTGTGAATGGGACTTTAATATCTGGCCAGGTGCCAGTCTACAGGGATGATCGGGGTGTGTATGTGGGTGTGGGGCGAGGACTCAGCATCTCTCAGCCTAAAGACTATACTTTCCCTGAGGATGGAAAGCCTCCTGTGGACGGCTCCCTCACTGCCATTGTGGCCAGTGATGAGGAGCTGAGGGGCAGCTATAACTGGGATTACCTTCTGAACTGGTGTCCCCAGTTTCAACCCTTAGCTAATGTTTTTACTGAAATAGCACGTTTAAAAGACGAAACTGCTCCTCCTCATCCTCGTAGGTCATTTCATCACAAAGCAAAAGCAGAGTCAAGAATTGATCCGCCGCCTCTAATAACCTCTGTGGCCCACCCTGGGGCCAAAACTGTACCTCCAAAGCCTGCTATATCCAGAACTTTCCCCCTACTAGCTTCTTTCCGAAGATCTCCCATCAGCACTGACGGATCCATCTCTTCAGTCGCAATGTCTCCAAGTTTCTCCCCTTCTCTTTCACCGCTGGCAGCACGTTCACCTGCAATCACACCCTTCAGTGTCTCACAGGGACCCTCTGCCTCCTTGATTAGCACAACTGAACACAGTTTTGAACACAGTGAGGAGGCAGATTTGAGGATTTGAATTCCAGCGGATGGATGAAAACTGAGTCACTGCTGTCCGTAACGTCTACTGTATTGCTTAAACTTGAAAGCATGAATATTGACTTTTTGTCTGTTCTGTTCGCCAAGAGGCCTTGTGCCCAGTGATAGTCTATGATCAAATAGCTAAAACTGTGGTGCTTCAAGAAAAAAAAAAAACATTAATTACTGGCCAAAAAGGACAATGCCTTTTTGTGTGTTTGTACAAGTGTGACAGCAACTTCTTCTGTTGTTTTTTTAGTGTTAATTTGCACATTGAAAAAGAGATTCATTCATGATGTCAATATTTTGTACAAAGTCATTGTTTATATTTTTATACTTCCTTGTGGTATTTGACAAAAAAAATGCATTCATGTGTCAAAAGATTACAAAAACCTCAAATTATACAGTATTTCTATATTTGTATATTTGCAGCCTTTGTATTGTGTTTGTTGTATTTTATGTCATCTCAAACTTGTGACTTAACTGAAGCGTTTCACAGAGGAATGCATTTGGATTTTTGTATGAGATAGCTGTAAATATTTAAAGAGGAAGAGATATCTTTGCTATAACAAATGAAACATCAGTCAGAATAGAGAATTCTGTGACTATATTTTCTTGAAATCCAGTGTTTGATCTCACATCTAAAATTAATAATGAATGTGAAATGCTGAAAAAGTCTTGAAGTCTTTATCACGCATCCCTTCGAACCCTGCAAAGGAAAACAGACTTTGACATCCGCTGATTTACTCACAAGGTTCCCTGGCTTTAAACTCCCACAGCAAGCCTTACTGTTTTTCATACTACATTGTAAAGAACAATGAGCATTGTGGAAAATGTAAAGTAGTTCACTATAACCACACTCTAATCAGACAATGTAAGCATGTGTTTGTTTTATGATGTTGCGTAGTAAGAAAAAAAAAACTATAAGCTGTAAAACTTCTAAAAGGGTTTTAAAATTTGGAGCAGGTTTCTCTGACTTCTGTCTTTGTTAGTGTGTGTGTGTTGGGGTATGTGTGTGTGCTTCTGCTAAGACACTTCAATCAAGTCAATTTTGCAGCACATTTCATTCATTAAGTATAGTGATGGAAAAACAGTTGTTATATCTGGTGTAAAAAGTACATATTTTTGACAGTTGAAAGGCCACTAGTAAATGTTTTAGATACTGATATACTTTTACACAGATGCCTATAATTAAATGTAAATGATCAGAAATGTGTTTTGGGCAGCCTCTACAGACTAAATAATGTGTCAGTTTATGTTAAAAACAGGTTAGTGCTCATATTACTCAGTTTTAGACTCTATTACTTAAATTTTAATCTTGCTACGTGGTTAATATTCTGGAAAAAAATAAATTACGCATGAACACTGCCTATTTAATTGAAGAAGACACTTTGCTTTTGTATTTTATTTTATTTTTTATTTAACAGTTGCTGAGAAGTAGCTCTACTTTCATTCTCATGTTTGTCAGTACTAAAGAGAAATAATAAAATAAATTGCCACAAATGGTTACACAGATCAATGTAGGCCTGTCCAAAAAATGTTTTGAGCAAAAAGTGCCTGATTAAATCTCTTCCTATCTTGTTTTTGCCTCTGTTACATCTTTAATTCAGCACTTTGCAGAATGTGTATTTCATAAAGCCATATTGCAGTTCAGATGTGCATTTGAACATTACATGTGTTCACAGCTGAAGTGTTTGAGATTATGACAAAGCTTTTTATTTGCAAAAGTTATAGGTGTTCAACCCTTTGAGTCAGGCTCTTGTAAACACTGCTGTTTTGTAGAAGTAGACCTTTCACAAGAAAGTGTTTCTTCACACCTCTCAAACGTAGTTGGGTCTAAAACTCACCAGAAAACCTGGTGAAATAAATGAAATGCCACCAATATTTAAAAGGTGAAAGGATTAACCTGAAATTGTAGCCCTAAACAAAACTCAGCAGTTGATGTAATGCCCTTCTTTTATTTCTCCTGGTAAAGTAAACAAATTAAAGAAGTTAAATTTTATTATTAAAATGAGCTTCTAAAGGATTAAATAAATCCATACTGCAGTTCTCAGACTTACCTCAGATTTAAATAAATAAACTTTTCCACACTTGTGGTTTTTCATTTTTCTATGTTTTAAAAATAAATGTATGCAAATGCTGTTAGTAAATTATGTTTTTGTGTCCACACTTGTTATTGGACTTTACTTTATACCTCTTACATATAAAGGGCAGGAGCATAGCCATGCTGTCCATTTCAAACAGAGCTGAAACTAATCAGTGTTGTTTTCTTGTGCCAAGGGCTGCCTCTTACCGGTTATTGGACTCAGACATAAACCTGGTATTCTGAGTAATTACACAAACACGCCAAGGTAAACTAGGCTGTCTGTTTTTCCTTTCTATTTTTTTTTTTCTTAGGTTGATGATACAGTCAGACGCTAGTGTCATAGCAGACTCAAGTTATAAGATGAATTCTGTGACCCAAACCTTGGATCAGAGGCCAGTATATACACAACAGAACTCAGATGATATGAGTAAGAGGGCAAAAGCCAGGTCATTACTCAAGCCTAAATTAAAGACTACATGTAAACCAAGCGAAATCTATCATTTTCCAGTCAACACAACTTGGATACACAAAAGACTGCTTGGTTAGCGTGCAGTCTTCAGGTTGGCCTTTTCCCCTCACTGACGTACTCCCTTGACTTCTGAATGTCTTAAAGACTTCTTTGCTGTAATATGTGTTCTTTTAAAATCAAATTTCTTGATCCCCCACTCCCCAGTGGTTAATCTAAAACCTATTATTTTTTTTTTTTAATCTCACCAAGTAAATAATTATTATTTTGTTATGGGGAATGCCAAACGGAAGCCATACTAATGTCAACGTTAAAATGACAATATATGTACAAGTTAAGGATTCAATTCAAGTTTTTTTTCAATTCAAAACATTTTATTAATTTCAAAACAAAATAACTATATACAATAGAAAACAAAGAAAATACACACATCTAAATAAAATAAAAGGTAGCAGAAGAAGAAGAAATCTTATAATGTCTGCCCCTTTTATCCCCAGAATACATTCAAAGAAAATATAATTTACAAAACAATACTAATTAAAAATAAAAACATCAACTCAAACAACAACTTTCCATATACCTTCAAAAAACTATCTGTCTCTTAAATATATACATAGATCTGGTATCCTTCAGACCATTCCCCCCTGGATTAAAATACTTCTTTCTCTCAAGCACGTACGAAAATATGGCTTCACAAACATTTCCATCCCCTTAAGATAATAACAACTGTCTCTCTTAACAAAATTTGCCTGAATGTTGCAGGTAATAAGTTTTTATGAGCCTTGTACATATTATAATCAACCAAAAATCATAGAATTTCAAAATTTTCAGTTGTATTGATGGATGGTTGTAATCTTTTTAGTGATAATTCTTATGGCTCTTTTCTGTAAAAGGGTTGTGGATTCTAACAAAACATAAGCATCATTGTTTTTTTATTTCAGTTATAATCATTGCCATCAAATCACTTCAGACAGGTTGGTAATGTTACTGACAATAAAGAGAACATTATAAGAATACTATCCAGGTAAACAAGTACCAGGAATATACTTAGTATTCTGGAAGCCTGCATTGTGTTCTCTTATTTATTAAGCTGTCTTTGGTTATATTGTTCACGCTTAAAGACAAAACAAAGGTTCATTTCTGAAGACCTTCAACAGAACTATGTTGTTATTGTTGTGGATTAGTTCCACACTTTGATCAAAGAACTATGCTAATCAAGTTATTTTACCGTGCTGCTCCAAATGAAAGCTTTTTGTATCACCTACCTCTAAATAGATGCAATACTGTCTTTTTTCTTGCACTACAACAAATGAAAGACTTATTCTACACAGGGGGCATCGTGTCCTTTGGTTTTTGCGTAACTATAACAAATAATGCATTTCTCGTCTCAGCTATGTGACAACTTTTTGATGAATGTATTCACTAAAACAGTGGTATTTCATGTTCACTGAAATAAGTAATCAGTGAATGCAAAGCTTTGTCCTTTAAGTTCAAAGAAAATAAATAATGCCCATAATAGGGACAGGACACCTTGTCTTAACAAGGTGTCTTAATAATAATCAAATGCTGAGCTGGAATTTTGTGACACATTTGTAAGCCTGTAATGATGGATGCAAAAGGACACTTCAGGATTAAATAAAACCTCATTGTGCTCTGAATTCAGGTAACAAATCACTGATCACTTATTACAGCGCACTTGAGAAATTAATAAAGTGATGTTGCTCAAAACAACATGCAGTTTAGCCACAATTGGAGCTCTGAAAGTAAAGGAATAGTTTGTTGTTTTTGAATGTTTTGTCAAATCGTCATCAGTCATTGGGCACAGTCTATGAAGGCATAAGTAATTGTTTGAATTAGTTTAGTAACTAGCCAAATGAGAGTCTGTTTTATTGTTTTTCAAGCTTATAAAAATTTGTTCTCAAAAATGACATACCAGTGTGAAAAATACTGCATTACCTAATTGTTAACCTCTATGCTTTTCTGATGTCATGGCTGAAAAGGTACTTATCTAATATTTAGGTTTAAAATTACTTTTAAAATTGCCAAAGTGTCCCTTCAAATGAGAAACTTAACCTCTCTTTTTTTTCCTTTGGCATTTTGAACAGCTATTTTCTTGGTCACCTAGCTACTTCTGAATCATTGCATTCAATAAAAAGAAAGAAAAAAACACCCAGAGCCCTTTCTACTTTGACTATAAAAAATGTCCTTCATAACTTTCTTTTTATCCATGCGGTTGGCTGCAAGTTGAATTTGAACTTAAAGAGGCTGCCGTCTTGGATGTTAGCCAGAGTCATGGTAAAGTAAAACTCACTTGACTGTAGACAGTGAGGCTAGTGTTCTACTACTGACACACATTTTTTCTATTATAATTTTGTTTTCCTCAAATCTTTGCCAATATCATTGGATTTATACACTCACCGGCCACTTTATTAGGTACACCATACTAGTAACGGGTTGGACCCCCTTTTGCCTTCAGAACTGCCT
>JARVGW010000624.1:18933750-18943908 GCA_031762495.1 Anablepsoides rubrolineatus | reverse complement strand
GGCAGTTCTGAAGGCAAAAGGGGGTCCAACCTGTTACTAGTATGGTGTACCTAATAAAGTGGCCGGTGAGTGTATATATTTATACATATATAGTATTTTTAAAGCACCAACAAAATCTTTTAAGTCTGAGCATGGTCAAACTTGCCTGTGTATTCGAAGAAGCAGAAAAATGCAGAGCAAGGGAGCAAACATACTTTATTTCTTACTTAGTGATTTGAAATGACAGAAAAAGCAGTTGCAGACAATCCACAGAATCCTGGATCCAAACATAGCTAACTTGAAAAAGACTTGAACAAGACTGACATAACAAACCAAAAGTGGGAAATCAGCTACCACAGGAGTAAACTAAAAGCAGACAAGAATACACAGAAGAACATAATAAAAAAAAACTAATTTAAAAATAAAACAGGAAAACTAAGTTAATGGTTACAAAAAAACAAAGATTGTGATTCATGGAAGAGAACCAGTAAACCATGATGGAACAAACAAATTCCATAGACCATAACAAGCACCGACTCCGGATGCACTTATTCATGATCACCAAGGAAAAAAACAAAAAACAAAGATTTTGCCCTCTGTAAATTAAACAACATTTTTCAACAGCCAATACTAGAGGGAGAATTAGCAGTTTAAACGTGTTTGTTTCTTTTAAAAAAGTTAATTTTATTCTCTATGTTTTTCAAACTCTTAAAAAAATAACTTTAGTTCTTGATGGCTCATTTGATAAAACAAATGCATTGTCAGTTCTTACAAGGAATGATCCTGCTTTCTGCCATTGAAGATATAGGCATTATCTTAATAACACTAGAGTTTATAGTAGTTTTAGCTTCCTCGGAAGAACTTTAGGTTTTCAGTATTTCTTAGTGTCAAGAAAGTACCAAAATAGGCAGACTTTCAAAGGTAGTTAACCAAAGCTTTAAAATGTAATATTTTTTTTATATCACAGGTAGTGATCTCATCCTAATGTCATTTTATATGAAGTGACAAGTAAAGAGAGGAACAGCAGCTGCAGAGATCATTCCTATGTGTACTGAGGGCATGGGAATCTTTGCATTCTAGCATGAACTAGTTGGGAACAAACTCTCCTCTGGAGAAAATTGGGCTTCTATTTTTTGAAATTCAAGGCCAAAGCAGGGTGCCTTTCTCTTCATGCTTGGATTACCTATAAAGATCCCATACTTGAAGTTTGCACGGAAGTCTTAGCTCCTTGTACTTTCAGCTGAGGGCCAGAGTAAAGAGAGGTTCCATCCTCAGCTTAACATGATCCTCACTCCAAAGTCTACAAAGAAATATGTTTTCACCCTCTATGTTGTCCTCTTGTCTTCTGAGTTTTGTTTTTCCCCCTGCTCCTTCCTCCAGGTCCTGCCAGACTACTTGCGTGACTAGAGGGAGTGAAAAAAAAAAAGTTTCAGAACCCAATGGCACGCGAGCCCAAAATCTATTTTTGGAGAGATTTTTTTTTCTTTGAAAACAAGAAAAGCCACAAGGAGAAATAGGCAATACCGGGGTAAAGGGTGTCTGTTTCTCATTTGGCCTGGCCTGCCTTCTATCCTGCCCTGCTAACGTCAGAACCACAGCACTATGAGGAAATAGGGGTGGCTCAGACTAGGGAGGAGAAGTGTTTTTTCCTGCAAAACCACGGCCAAAACCGTGGACCTTCTTCTTAGCCCGTGTCACTTAGCAACAAACCTAACCTGTTTCCCATTACCAGACCATCTGCTTGTGTTCCAGGATTTGCTTAGTTTTCATTTCTTTCTACCCTTTTTAACTTGTCTTAAATTTGCCATGTTTAAATAATTACGTTTAAACAAATCTTTCATAGGTAATTTCAAATGTTCTGCTCAGGTTTGACTTTATTTACAGTCCAGGTTCAGTACAGTACTGAAAGAAATTGCGTCTAACGAAAGACAGAACTTTTAAGGTTGACAAAGTTCCGAAGCATTTGTTGTGACAACAAAACAATGACGTTAGAAACTTTAAAAAGCAGAAGCTGCAGCAAAGCACTCGTCAAGGAACCACAAATTTGGCATTATCACAAAAAGTTGTATCTATAATATTGCATTTGTTTAACCTTACTCCAGATTAGAATACACTTATTACCCATCTATCTATTATCTGAACCACTCTTCCTTTCAGGGTCATAGGGGTCACAGGTGCCCATATCCAGCAGTCCCTGTATCCAGGGTACACCCTGGATTGGTTGCAAGTCCATCACAGAGCTATAGAGACAAACTATTTACACTCTCACTCATACATAGGGACAATTAGAGTTACCAATTAGCCTAACATTCATGTTTTTGGTTTGAGAGGAAACCCACAAATACACAGAGAGAACATGCAAACTCCCCCGGCCGGGATTCAATATGGCAACCTTCTTGCCGAGAGGCATCAGCTCTACCAACTGAGCCACCGTGCTGTGGTAGAGTGGCACACTTAATTATAAAACAAATAATACATTACTCACTCAGTGGGTTAGTTTATACAAAAAGGTGGGATAAAACCCAGTCATACAATCATGCCTGCACATCTTCAAAACAGAAGAATGCCTTGATGTCACCATTACCAATCAAGACACCTCTACTGATGGCGGCGTTCTCACATTCAGTACAAAGAAGCAGCAGCACCGTTTCTGATGTATTTGCCTTAAGCGTTTCTAATTTAGTCTTCAACTTCTCTGCATTTTCTTTACGTTAGATCACAATGTTTTCATGACTGTTTTAGCACACACCCTGGATTGCTGTTCGTTTTTGGAAAGTGAATCAAACTGACACCGTCAACAGAGCAGGGGACTCTGGTGTGGGTGAAAGTTACACTGGCCACAAAGTACAGTTACACAAAACTATTTGGTAGACTGTAGCCAATAAAATTCAAACTTTCATTTTGCTCCAGTCTGGCTCCAGTAACCACAAAATATGAGTCATTACAGTTTAAGCCACTTAATTTTAAAAATCATTTTTTTCAACCTCTAGTTTTTAATAATAGACGGTTTGTAATAATAGATGGTTTTTAACTCCATACTCTTCACATTCTTGCCTGCAAAGAAAATGTTAACATGCCATAGTAGCATGAAAGTGTGCATACACATTGAAACTGATGGAAACCTAAGAGACCACAAGTAAGCCTGCATCTTGTGAACAAAGTACCCTTTTGGGATGATATATTTCTATGAAATCCTTAAAGTCTATTCTGGATTTCACAAAGTGCATAAAACAAAGTTAGAAAGATGAAAATGGTTCCAGACAGAACTCTTGCTGGAGAACTTTAGGGTGGTATTTTGAAAGTATAATAAAAATGTAAAACTTTCCACCCTAGAATGAACTAAGGCTTTCATTGAGTTGTTTTTGGTGTCAGTTAAAAGAAGTGACAAGAAGGGAAAACCAAACATTTTGGATGCCAACAAATTAGGCAACAACATACATAAAAACATTGATCTTAATATAAATCATCTTTATATAAATAGACTGATTGACTTTTCTGTTGCAATGAGATCCTGTTGTAAGGCACCCCCTCTGCTCATTTGTGGTTTATTTAGCAGCATTGATCTCTTTCTGCCGGTGGACGTCTCACACAATAATCAAAGTGCCTCTCAAGATTTCATTATATTATTATGCACCACATACTTATCACACTAAAGTTCTCTTTGAGAACTCTTCAAAAATGAAAGTAGTTTTTCTTGTATCTGATTATACAGCATGCAACTGAAGTGCAATAACAATATACCTCATTGCCACTGACACAAAACCAGGTAAAATAATATATTTTTTTATTTAGATCTAAGGTATAGTACACTAAGGTATAGAAAAATTGTCAAAAATCAATTAGGTCATACATCCAACAATGTTAGAGCAGTTATTTTACTTTAAATTTTTAAGTGTGGGATAATAATTTCCAGATTGTCTCAGTTAGTTTTTTTTCACTCCATTGATATGCTCCTTCCTCTTGATTGATTTTTCTTTCTTTTAGCATAACAACACTTGAACTGGTTGTTGTGTCTGGTTTCTCAGTCAGTCTTCCTATCTTTCCTCAGTTCATTTAGCAAAGAAGACAGACCTCATTTGTAAATCAGCAAGTTACCAAATGACAGTGTGGTGAGACTGGTGGAGTCCAAGTATTTTGAACTTCACGTCTCCTGCCACATGTCTGAAATAAACCCAGTGACTGAGTAAGTTCTGAACAAGTGTGGCCCATTTCAAGTGGAAAGAATTTTGACACGCAGTCCCATCTGCTTTCATTTTGATTTCCTTTCTGCAGACGCTGCCCTGAGTGTAAGAATGATATGTATTTTACGTTGCAGTTCACTTCAAAAATATTGATGGTAAGTAGATTCTCTGTCATAAGTTGTCGAAAACGCACCATCTGCTAGTAGCACACTCAGTATCTCAGAAACCTTATAGGTCATAATTGCAATATTTTTTATTGCTTGCAGGAAACTATTAAATTTTGAAACTTTAAACTCTTAAAGTAATGTAATAGATATATTGAGAAATTGACTGCTTGTTTTTAAGTTCCCTACATACTTAAAAATATCTTCACATGTGTGAAAGGAGAAAACACCAGAGGAGCGAAGTTTAATCTCACACATATCTTTGTGAAAGTTCTCACCATCCACCTCCTCAACAGTTTATGTGCATTAAAGAAACACATTTGAAGTATTTTACTTTAAACCTCAGCGTTTGTTCGCAAGTCTAATAATCAAACGAAGCAGAAAAATGTAAAAAAAAAAAAGTTTTCATCATCCTGTTGCAAAAACATTTAAATCTACAGGTTATGTGATCAGGGTTCATCACCACAAATTTAGAAAAACTTAGCAACCTGCAATAGCCAAGATATACTTATAATGCATTACATACAGTATACAGTAACATGAAGAAAGACAAAACAGGGTGCTTTTACTGGGAAAATCAGTGGTAGTAACTAAATTTACAGCATGTCTGTCATATAATTGTTGTTGTTTGTTAAGGTCATTTTAGGTTATAATGTTGTATATTTTTGCAATTTTTATGAAGAATGATATATTGTTTTCATTTTGTTTCACCACAGATCTGTACATCGCAAAATGTAAAACAAAGAAAAATATATCAGGAAAACAATGTTGATATAAAACTTGTAGTGTTTATTTAAAATGAAAAATAATCTATATGATCAAAGATCTTTATATTCAAGATATCAACCAAGGTGGAAATTCTGCACATTATTCTGACAGAACCATTTGCAAAATTGACAAAAAAGTGAAAATTTGAATGAGGCAGACCTGGTGCTCTATGATCTAGAATTTGAAGTCTATAAAGTTCAACTTCTACTTTCTCAAAGTTGTGGTGAGCCTAAAAGTTTTTTTCTTTTTATTTGATGAAAAAAAAAATGAAAAAGGGAAAAGAAAAGCGTCCATCTTCTCTGTAAATGGGGTTTACAATTTCAAAATGGTCAGTTTTGTATTCAGAGAGCGTGAGTTGAAATATGATTCCCCCTGAAAGCTAATGAAGAAAAAATGGGTAAAGGCTTTCTGAATTTAATGAGATTTTGCCCATTTTCAAAGCAGACTTGCATTTCAGCAACCTCTTTGTGACAGCTGTTCCATTCAATGAATCTGAAAAAAATGTACGCATGCTGAATAAATTCACATTTCTCTTGATGCTTTTACCCAATATCAAATTGCACCTTGAAAATGCCTAAATTACACTCTGCCACAAATGTTCAATACACACACTTAAACCATTTTTGAAAAGAATATTTCTAGAAATTTGAATTAAAGTAGCTTGATGGCACATCACTTAAAATCAAAAGAAAAGACCAGCTGATAGATATCTTTCTGTCCATCATTTGTTGATACACAGTATTAATTTTCTGTGAAGATACATCACTATGTTTTTACATTTTATGCTCACATGTCACATTGAGATGATTGGACATCAGGAATGATTAAGAGAATCATGTCACTCTGAGAAAGTGAAGAAGGTCATCACATTTATGTTCCTCAGGACCACTATCTCCCTAAAAACAGGTAGCTCCTTCTACTAATTGTTTCATGTTTAGGATTAACTTATTTCTAACAGATTAACACATTAATTTGATCACTGCAAAACACTCATGCACAACAAAACCTGCAGGAAAAATTACAGAGAGCCATTAACCAACAAATAACCATTTCTGCCTGCAGTCCAAAAGTTGACATTTTTACTGTGGTATTTTATGTATATGGCTTTTAAAAATGACACCAGTTTCAAGAGACTCAAGGGGGTCTGAGAAGGTGACACAGTACAACAGATCTTAGCCAACACAGGTCATTTATCACATATCGCCTGTTTCTCAGATTTAGTGAGTTGAACTCTTTCAGGTTTTGTTCCACTTGCTTCATGCCAAACATAATGTCCCGTGTGAGAATAACAAAATACTAAAGAACAGAAATATTTCTATAAAGTGGGTCCCTTTGTGTGATAACTGACTGATACGCGTCTTATTAAAAAATATATTAAAAAGTGAAAGACCCACATTTTTGAGCGGTACTAAACAAACCGACAGTAACTTGGATTAAAAATGAAGATTTTCATGTTGAAACAAAATCATTTTTCTCTGTTCTTGCACTGCTCATTCACCAGTAGTACATTTTCCCCACAGAAGACGTTGTGCCTTGTTATAGCAGGGAAAGAAAGTGAATTTATCCCATTTAGGTGGCAGATTTTAAAGCTCTTTGTGCAGTGCAGTCATTCTCACTGATGTCTTACTGGTAGCCCAAAAGAAAAGAAGTCATTACAAAATTGGCCTTACCAGGATTTTCCTTCTATCTCAATTTTGGGCGCTCTGAACATTACTGACTGCTATAAACCTTTTGTCAATGTGACTACGCTTTCGAAAATGCATTTGAGTTAGCCGATGTAACAAGAAGTACTTTTCAGAAACTATGACAACTGTTACAATCATAAATGAATGTTAATGTGATTAGCTTTCAAATAATAACACTTGAATAAAAAGGTTTGCTTTAAAGTTAGACTTTACCCAAGTATTAAACCTATTCAAATGAAAGATTAGGCATTTCTTTAAAGAATGCATGGCACTTGCTTCCAAACAATCAAATGGGATCTGTTGGTGCTTGAAGTGTTTGTTGAGGAGGACAATCAACTACCACTACACTAAACGTATTTCAAAAACTGACAGACATTTATTCATCTTTGTGTTGTTGAGGTTGATTTGCAGTGGCAGCCATTTTGATTTGGGCTAGCTCTAAAAATATTTAGATGTAGATGCAAATCCAATCATTGCTTTGCATGAATTTGTGGTTCAGAAGCCATTTTGCCAACAGACAAACAGGATTGGTGCCACAATGCACACAATAGCACTCATGAGTACATGTTAGGAATGCTTCTCACCAAGCTTTACTTAAACATTTGTTAAATTGTCCAAGACACAGTCATTTTTGTGGTTGTTAAGTTCGCTTAAGTTCTGTAATTTCCCCTTAGGATCAATAAAGTATCATCAATCATCACTCAATCAAATAACTGTGGCAACCATATTGAATTGCATTAATCTTAAAAGGTATTGTGTTTTAAATGTCTTATGTGTACATTGGCTTTTTGAGAGTTTGTATAAAACCTATCCCCTTGATGTTTTGCTAGTCC
Source organism: Anablepsoides rubrolineatus (assembly GCA_031762495.1). NCBI lineage: Eukaryota > Metazoa > Chordata > Actinopteri > Cyprinodontiformes > Rivulidae > Anablepsoides > Anablepsoides rubrolineatus. The sequence continues at coordinate 18,936,298 of JARVGW010000624.1, read as the reverse complement.
TGCAGACAAATGAACACACAGACACAGGCAAAAACATTATCAACTTCATCTTTGATGGCATGCAGTAATGGATAATTGGATTTCTTTCTTTGGTGGTAAACTTTTTATTCTTTATTCTAAAAGAAGCATCGTGCAAAGCGTTTTGTTTTTTTATCAAATCAACAACTGTTCTCAGATCTCTCTCAGGTTTGAGCAGTATTTCATCTGGGACGAATGCTTATCTTTAATCCATTTTTCAGTTTTAATGAGGGCTTTTGTGACTGCATTTTCAAAACCTCAAACCCCTACTGCATTTGTTACCAATAAATTTCAAAATATGGTCATAACATCTTTCTAGAATGTCTAATTTATTGTTGTGGGGAGGGAAAAAAGCACAGCAAAATTAGAAGCTTGCATCACAAGATTGCATGAGAAAGTAAGTAAACAATATAAAAAAAAAAACCTAAACACGGCCTTTCGTGCAAAACCTGACCACAGCTTCTGTGGACCAACCAAAGGTAAGATTCATGAAAGCAAAAAATGGCTACTTTAACACGTTGCTTAAAATACCAACAATCCATTATGGGACTTGGAATTCCTAAATTGCTCTTGCAATTGTTTTGCAATCTAGTCATCTTCTGATTATGCAGGTGACTTTCAGTGGAAACATTAGAGCAAAGTTATATTTTTTGTACGGGGACAACTGCTCTAACGCCATCTACTCAAGTTCATTTTGCTTGCTGCCAAATTGTTGGCTTGTAATAATCTGCTGGGAAAATTGGGGTAAAAGCTATTCAAATTGTCCCGCTAAATAATTTCTGTGGCCTTTTTTTATTTTGTTTGTTTTTCTTTTTCTGCTTTTAAAATATAACTTCTTTCAGATGTGTGGGACTTGGCCTAAATAAATAATATTTGAAAAAAACACTTTTGACAGCTAAGTGTTTATTCTCAAATCAACACCTTCAAAAGCAGGAAGATGACAGAGAAAATGAAACCAGTCTTTGTGTCAGCAAGATTTCCTTTAAAAACATCTGTCAATCATAAACATGTCATTTTTTTACAAAGTAGTATGCTTCTGAAATATATAAGTACTTCACAAAGGTGCATTCTTTCTTTTTCATTGTTGCCACCCATAAATGCATGTAGTATTATTTCCATATGAGTAACCATCAGTAAAGTAAAAACACTAAGTTTTATTGATTTTAGGAAATATGTTTTCTTTTTAGAAATTTTGTTATTGAAAGTCACATCCAAAGATCCAAGATAATAATAAATTCTTGTCCCTGATGATTGAACTGCCAGTTGATTGACTGTTTAAAATTTAAATGTCCCATTTAAAAAAATCACTTCCATATGCATTCATGTAAAACATTGAGCAACATTAATAATCTCATTACAGACTGCATTGTTTTTCTAAATTATGTTTCATTCCAGACCCTTGTTTTCTGCTGCAAAGAGCACAGAGAACTGTTTGAGGATGAAGTTCCCTCCAAACATCTGGAACAACACTTAATGATCATTAAAAAGCAAGATTCTCTAAAGTGGCAGGGGGAGGGTTACACTGTGGTTTAGGTCTCACGCTCCCCCACATGCACACGCTGCCTTTGTGACAAGCAGCCCAATCTCAGAGGAGACCACGCCTGAGATCTCTAAAACTTTAATTTGGCCTTGTTCTAATTTTATAGGAAAACACTAAATTTACATACTCCTGCGTGAGAATTTTGTCTTGATGGTTGCTTTTATCCGACATTAAAAGCAAAGAGAACCTGACGAATGGTATACTGTACCCTGATTACTGCCTTGTTAAAAAATAAAACCATTGCAGAGCTGCATCTGTGATGTTTTATCACTTCAGTATGTTGAACCGTGAGAGAATTTGTAATTAAACTCTGACTTAATGAGCTTTAATTACAGCTTGTAATCTTGTGCAGTGCTAATATAGAACTCCAGCACAGATTTTCCTTCTCTTCCACTTTGAAATGAAAAAAACAAGAACTGGTTTTACCATTCCCAAAGTCTGAACAACAGGAGGCCCATGGATATAGTGGAGTTCAGAGGTATTTGGACTAGAGATTTGAAGAGTCAGTTAGTCCTTAAATGGCCACTAAAAATATCATTAAAATAGTTTTGCTCAAATACAAAAAAAAAGAAAAAAAAAGAAACAAAAACATCTAAGTAAAACAAAAACAAATTGTACCATTATCAAAGGTTTTATTTGTTAATATTTTTATTTCAAAATCTTTGATGATTGACAGTCTGTTGCAAGACAGATGGGAAAGTGCTTTCGTAAAACAAAGATCTAAATTAGAGTTTGAACTATGTGTCACTCTGAGCTATCACTTGAATTTTTAGGCTAATATTTGAAAAAATTACTGAGTTTTAGACATTTTTGTGTTTGCTAAGGCCACTTAGCTGTGGCAGCATTATTAAATCAGGTTGACTCCAAACATTAATCAGTTGTAAATATAATTTCATAACAACCTGATTATACTCTTACACTGAATGTAAATGTTGACATCACCATTTGACTTGTGACAATAAGCAATTCATTTAAATATTATATATAATG
>JARVGW010000624.1:18911227-18933030 GCA_031762495.1 Anablepsoides rubrolineatus | reverse complement strand
ATCACATGAAAGAGGGCACTGTGTGTAGTTTTAAGACTTCTAATAGGGCCATTTCACACAGCATAAGGGTAATTTAACTTTTTAAGTGCATGCAGCTTGACAGTAAAATGCCAAAAAAGTTTGCAATAGTCCTACATTATGCTAAACCTTAACTGGTAGAAGGATCAAAAGCATAATTAAAACAAATTGGAACACGTGGGTCAAATAATGTGATTGCTGGCAGCACAGACACCTGAGGTCTTTCTTCTGGCTTTTCACATTTCAGAATAAACAATTTAATTTTCACAGTTTGATTTCAGAAGATGTTGCCATCCCCAAACTGCAATCATGCCATTCAGCAAATCTCTGATGTGCTCATTTATTGATTAGAATGGAAACAAAAATACCACAGCATCATCATTTGCATTTTCCTCACTTTGATCAGTTGTCTTTTTTTTATCAGAACTTTGAAAACAAGTATTTTTCTCAACATGGAAATATAGATGCTTGGGAAAGAAAAAAAGGCTAGAACATGTTATGCAGTGTGTGCGTGTGTGTTTGAAGGATGGTTCTGTGCTCAGACTATGAGTAATTACAGAAAAACAACCACATTTGGAAACCATGTGCAATTTTCTTGCAACCCTGATTGAAACAAATGAGGCAAATAATTTAAAGTGTGGTCAGATAATTAGAATGAGGTGTGTCTTTAGGCTTGTCATAGCTCAAAACAAACGACTGTAATGGTCAGTGTATTTTGATTTTATAAAGTGTTGACATCAATGCAATAACTAAGTAGCAACAATCTTTAGTTCATTGCTTAATACAAGAGTCAGCGCCCTAAAGAACTTATATTTAGTGAGGAAGATTTAAAGAAAGTGTAATTTATATATTTTATTATTTTATAAACGTTTAGTGACCTCTTCAGGCGCATGATAATACTGCAACGAGGGAAGAAAGCTACGTCAACATTTTGACGTGGAAGATGGTGCGGGGGAGGAAGTTTCAGGATGATGCTGTTTTAAAGGTATTAAACTTCAAAGTAAGAGCATCTTGATACATATTTTGATTACAGGCGCTTGTTCTTTACCCATAGCACCAAAAGACGATATAATACATCGTTAAATTCAGCTACTAGATTTTACAATCCCATACTCGGTGCGTATGATGAAATAAATATCAAGCAAACTTTTATTTTGAAGCGACACCGTTAAATTTGCTAGCTGGCTAGATGCAGGGATAATTAAATAACAGCAGCTAGTCATGTGAAAGATTTTGGATAAATAATGCATTCTGCGTGGAGTAATTGGTTTGAAATAATGGCGCTTTTTGGTTGAGTTGTTAGTTTTTTATTGTCGCTTACTTACGGTGCACTTGCGAGTTGTCTTTTCTTAAGACTGGATTTTCTTTCCCAGTACATTGGTGAGGATTGTAAGCTAGCTTGTCAGGTAGCTCCAACCAGCCACATCAGCATCACTGCAGCTACTCCGATACGTTAGCATCATTGTAAGCAAGCGGTTGTTATTTTCTCTCCATGTGGATAAAAAATATATATAAATTAACATTTTGTCAAAATATTAAAAATAAAAATTCACAATCTCGTGTCGGTGCTGATTTTACAGAGATTTCATTATGGCAGACAATATCATGAGCAAGGCTGCTACAATGGAGATCCCCATTAACAGCAATGGAGATACAGGGACACTTCCAGAGGATGACAGCCTGGAGCAGGTCAGTCACGCTACCTTTCCCTTCACTGGCAATATGACATAGACATTGTCATTTTGTGGTTATTCTGTGCATTATTTTTTCTGATTGGAAGACTTAAACTACTAAGGCAAAATGTTAGCTAATCCATGCACAGGCCTGCAGCATTATCAAGATTTTACTATTATATCTGACACAAAGGTCCGTGAAGGAGATAAACAGTTGTGGCATAAATTATTTAAGCTTTTTCTTTTTCTTCTTTTTCTTTGTTCTGTGATTATACAGTTTTTTTAAAATCCTAATCTGATGCAGCCTGGCAAGAACAATATAATTCAATTTATAGTACTGGTATAATAACAGTAGGTGTGTTACTCACATTGATGACTCAGTTGTAATATTGGTTCCAACCACAATGTGATTATCCTCTAAATCTACATTGTTTTTATTGGTTAGTGGTGTAGAACAATGGGAATCTGCATTTATCAAAAGTAGGAAAAGTTCCCAAAATTACCTTTTCTTTACTTCCCTATTCAAGAGATAGTCATGACATAACCAAATGAAGTGTTAATTAATGTTTGCAAGTACTTATAATCCAGTATTATTATTTATTGAAAGGTAAATGATTGATCGTATTGTAACCACTGAAAAAATTTGGACATTCTTAACATTCATCAAGAGGCGTGCTCATATTTAGACAGGTCTTTAGATTTTACCTTGATTCAGATAAAATGAATCAGGATGATAATGTAAAAAGTACAATTTTGGTCTTTTTTCTTTTGGTACTTTGCACATTTCATGTAAAACATAGAAAGTTGTAAGTCTCTGACCATTTCCTTTTAAATAATATTAATTTGGTGGTCAACCTTTTAGGATTTGCAGCAGGTCATGGTGTCTGGACCCAACTTGAATGAAACCAGCATTGTGTCAGGAGGTTATGGAGGACCTGCAGGGGGCATCATTCCTACAAGCGCCGTCAAAGGTAAAGTTTGCAAATTGGATTTTTATTGTGTTAAGAACACACAGTTTGTGCTGTAAAGATGTTACATATATAAAAGTGCATTAGGCAATATTTACTGTTTCACAGCCTGTTATTAGGATAAAAACATATGTTTTAAATAATAATTTTGTTGACCGATAAGTCTTTAAGTAGTACAATGTTCTGTCCACTGTCTGTTTCACATTCTGTTGCTCATCATTTGCAGTCTGCCATGAGTTTGGCCAGAGTTCGTTCAGAGTTCTTGCAATCCTTCAGTAGCTGAAATAGATCAATACTTAATGAACCTTTGACAAGAACACTTCCTTCTTATATATTAATGCGTTGCCAGAGAGCTGCTGACCTCTGTGCTGCTGGTTAATATGACAAACATCATATTTCGTAGGGCCCGCAGTTCACTACAACCCTGAGTATCTGGACAGAAGACGAGCCCCTGCACCAAGATCAGGTGGCTTTGTATTCTGACCACATTTTTTTGTTTCTTACCTAACCTTTACTACAAATATTGGGTTTTTGACCTCCCTTATAAGAAGTTTTTGTATTGCTTAACTAGGACGACTGTATGCAGCCTTGCTTGTCCCGACTAAACTTTCGACCTCAGCAAGAAATGTTTTGGCAGCTTTCACAGATACGGTTGCACTAACATTAAATTACAGCGCTGTCTCTGAAAATCTTGGGTTCTTGTCCAATAAGAATGCATCCCCTTTGGGCTGTAAAATGTGCTTTGAATGATGATATATACTTCTCATCTTATTATGGCCACTATTTTATTGTTATGCTTTTCATTTTTTTTATTTGGCATGATAAAACTGCATCATTGAAACCATTTAACCCCTTCTTATTTCACATTCTCTGTCCTGTTTTTTCCTTATATTTTCTCATGTACATCTACAATATCAGGCTTCTGTAAATACATTTCACCTCGCTCGTCTCATTTTCACTCTTCATCGTGACCATGCTTATTTCAGACATTCGCATGAAATCCAGGGGCATTAACTTGTCTCAGAGTCATTCTACAGCCAGTCAACTTGCCCATCAGACTAACCAGCATTCAGGTATCACTAAGCTTGTCATCATATCCATATTTTCTTCACTCATTGTCATCCATGCTATTAACCATCACTATGAAAACTTCATTTGGATACTATGCAATGTAATTTGTTAATAATGTATTATTTTTTTTAATTATTTTAGGGTCTATGAATCATAACACCGGTTCAACTGAAGAGATTTCTCGGGGTGTAGCTGTGGAAAAATTGGACAGTGTAAAGAAATGGGGCATTAACACATACAAGGTATTGCAGACTGTGTGTTGCTATGTATTTTTAAAGCGTCATCAGTGTGTTATTTTAGTTACTCTGCTTCTAGCTTTGGTTTCAGTGTATTGTCAAACAATTCTGAAGTAAATATTTAAAATATTGTTCAAGAAAATACATGCATGCATGATAATTAATGTAAAAAAATAATATGAGGAAGGAAGGAAGATAGGTCAGACTTAATGTGTGTACATGTGTTGCTTTGTTTGCAGGACACCAGATCAAATGTATTGATCAACAGTATTAAGATCACTGACTTTCTCCCTTATGGTTTATACGGCCCTAGGTTTATCAGATCATAGCACTTGTGGGTGAAATTAACTGTAATTACCTGTGCAGGCCTAAAGAGTAGAACCTATAATTATATGTTCAGTTTATTTAAGTATTTACTGGTTTATTTCATTTAATATGTACACTGTGTGTAATGTCGTTTTTATTTGCTTACACTTTTTTAGTGTACAAAGCAGATGTTCTCAGAGAAGTTTGGCAGAGGTTCTCGAACAGTGGACCTGGAACTGGAAGCTCAGATTGACGTGTTGAGGGATACCAAGAGCAAGTACGAAAGCATCCTAAGACTGGCAACAGCCCTCATCACTCACTTTCAAAACATGGTGCAGACTCAACAGGCTCTAGGTGACACCTTCACCGATCTGAGCCAGAAGTCACCAGAATTGCAGGTACAGTACTGAAAAAAACACTTCATGTGGATAGTTTGAAACTTGTAGGTAAAACGTCCTTATTCCCGTGCAGGATGAATTTGGGTACAATGCAGAAACACAAAAGCTGCTGTGTAAGAACGGTGAATCTCTGCTTGGTGCCATCAACTTCTTCGTGTCCAGTGTGAACACCCTGGTCAATAAAACAATGGAGGATACTTTGATGACTATCAAACAGTATGAAAATGCAAGGTGAGAAATCCTGACATCTTGGTTCAGAATTACCGTAAGTATTAGAAATTTGGTCTGTAAATGTCTGCTTATATTATATTATTATTATTTTCTTACTTCATTTGTTGATATTTGCAGACTTGAGTTTGATGCGTATCGTTCTGATCTGGAGGAGTTAAGCTTGGGTCCAAGGGATGCAGCTGCCATGGTTCGCATTGAGATGGCTCAGCAAGAGTACCAGCACCACAGAGATAAATATGAAAGACTTCGTAGTGACGTCTCCATCAAACTGAAATTCCTGGAGGAAAACAAGGTTTGTTTTACAAACATGTTCATGTGATTAATTTTATTTTTGTTAAGCTTTAATGCCAAGCTTTGGTATAAATTTTTCTACATACATGCTTACAATTGTTTTGGAGGGTAAAAAAAAAAAATGCTGTTTTAAAATTTCCATCATGCTTCAGTGATCACCACCGATGACATCACTGTTAGCTGTGGGTGCAAATATAGAGCAACACAAATGTGACCACACCCACACTAAGAGATCATCTGGGCTTGACGTGGTCTGTGGTGAAACAATCTTTTCAAACAATTACCATTTGAAATAGCTTTGCAAAAATAAAAAAATAAAAACATGAATATGGGGAAAAAATCAAACCAAACCAAACTGAATTGTTAGCCTGAGGCAAAGTCAAGTAAGCCTTGTAGTAAACGCAGAAATTCAGAGGTAATGTTTGTTTAAGCAGAGAATAACAGTTTTTAAATTGTTTAGTCTTAAAATCTTTTTTTATATCTATTCTGTTGTTTTTGTACAGCTGCAGAAATCACTTTTTAATTTATGTTTTGCTTAAATATAAAGCAATAAAAGGCCAACTGTTCCTTTTATAATTTATTGTATTTGTAATATTGACATGTTTTTCTTTTCCTTAATCTCTCTTTATTTTCTTTTTTAGGTAAAAGTGATGCACAAGCAGCTGCTTCTCTTCCATAATGCTATCTCGGCTTACTTTGCTGGCAACCAGCAGCAGTTGGAACAAACTTTAATACAGTTCAATGTAAAGTTAAAGCCTCCTGGATCAGACAAACCATCCTGGCTGGAGGAGCAATAATGAGCACCTGGGTTCAGCTACTTTAATGTACAGTGACAAACTCATCCGTTACAAATATAACATTCTGGTTAGAAGGTCAAGAATGAAATGTTTAAAAAAAGAAGTTTATTGTAGGATCAGATCAGTAGAAGGCAGAGAAAGTTCTGTTTTTTAATGTTTATTTCAGCAACGCTAATTACATAGATGGAAGGATTTTTTTGTTAAATAACTTTTAATTTGATATTCTTATTAGTACAATCATTTACATGTATATCACCCATTTACGTACAAGATTGTAGTTTAGTGTGGAGGTTCACGTTGACTGTTTTGCACATTTCTTTTTTATGTTGCCTAAAGATACAGTATAAATAGTATGCCAGTGTCGGACAAATGGGAGTGATTTTACAGGTTGGAAATATAAATTATTGGGATACTGCTCATGTTTTGAGATGTTATTAAATATGTATTTAATTCCCAATCCATTTTCCTCGTATTTTACTGAATTTAGGTTAAAGTATCAGAATGTTCAAAATTAACCCCCTCTGTGATATTGTGGAATACCTGCCTGATTTGTCATTTTAATGTTTACAGAAAAAAAATATGGGGAATATATTATTTTCTTTAAACTGATATACAATCACCAAGTATTTGGTCCTCTAAATTTTGGCTGCTTAAGATACAGTATATTAATACAAATCCAGCACTATGTCTTTCTTTTCTTTTTCTAACTTTTTAGTTTATGCACAGAAATGGTTCTGAAATAAATGTTACATGTACAGTATGTTTTGCAGTAATTAGCATTAGCATATGTCTGATGCTTTAATGCTAAATACAAAGATCTCAGTTATTGTACAAAATCAAAATGTGGTTCAAAACTAGTTTATTATTGACTGTGGTACATTAGAAGGTGTCGGTGTGGAACCTGTCAGGCTTATTCTTGGAGTCTCAAATTGTAAAACCCAAATTACAGCATACAAGTAACACCACATGCACTTTAGATTATAATACAAATGTCAGTGTCCCTTTCAACACTGAATGTACAAAGTACTCCTTTCGTGTTTTGTGTTATTTATCCTCCTGTTTGTAACAAAAGATTTCTTTGAGGCTGTAGTCAGCTGATTGAGTTTTTTTGTCCTGCATTTGCAATAAAGTGCTTGTCATTACATTCCATTGAACTGTGTGACTCAGGTCTGTAAGTCTCGTGATGTTAGTAACGCTGAGAGCATGTAAGAGATTATTTATCTATGTGATAATACAAAATATGTAGTTTTATTTAATCATTGTTTTAAATTAAAATTATGCTTTTAATCTATTATGGTCAATCTATTTGCTGCACCAAAGTGGATTTAAGCACTTTAATGCTGTTTACTATTTCTGTAATTGTTATGGTATTGTTTCATTTTTTTTAATTTAAGTTTTATGTTTGTCATTACTTTTTTGGGGAGATTTTTATATCCACAACACCCAAATCTGAAAAATGCTACCAGGTGAGAAGACCTTGCAAATTAACTCTTTGTTCACAGATAACATTTCTTAACTTGTTCCTGTTCTCTGGTTACTTATTGTAATCCTGATAAAAGCAGGAATACATTATCAGTTGGAGAATGTTGTTAAGATGTCAGAATTTAAACACTCGTTTACAAAATAATATACTAAATATAGGCATTGAAATTCACAATGGTGGTGTGTGTGTTTGATTTATCCAATGGGCATTAACAATCTTATATATTTTGGATAGACATTATAAAATTGCGATCTTCAATTGCAATATCTTCTCTGCCTACTTTGCAGTGAGTTTTGAACATGGAAAAATACTATAACTAGAGTTTGGACAGGAGGCCAGAATCTGAGGCCACCATGGACCAGCGTCCTAACCTTTCATGTGAGTTTGTTCACTGTGACGACGACCCCTGCAGAAAGAAGAAGTTAAAACAAAAACATTCATTTATTATATTATCTTTCATTAACTTTTAACTTGCATGTCCTCATGTGTTCATTAGGGGACGCTGCAGCACCTTCAGAACCCCTAATTCCCACAGCCTTTTAGAATTGTGATTGTGAACATTCTTATTCTACCTTCTTCAGTATTCTTAAAATGTGTCTGTACATGCACAATACATAAAACTCATTCTAAATAAAATGTGTGTTCATGTTTTCTATAATAAGGCATATCTTTGGCATTCACCTTTCACATATGATTCAATTAAAAAAAAAAAATCTTTGAGCAGCCTTGTTTTAGATCAGCTGTGAGTGGACGTTTAAAAGTTCAGGAAATCAATGGGAGTTCAGAGATAGGAGGACATCTATCAGTCTGTCTGTTGAACTGCTCACATAAGCAGAAACAGCTGGACAGAGACGACAGCTGTGTCCTCACAAACTCCAGCCAACACGCCAGAGAAGTTGGGAACAAATGCCTGACTTGCTGGTGCTGGGAAGGTGTGGACTACCATGGGAATAGATGACTTACCTGGGCGTGTCGACAAACCCACAGGTAATTTCGAAACTCTTTCCTTGCTTTATCCAGGTTGACGTAACTCTGTGTTCCTGAAGTTTCAACAAGAGTCGTAAGGAAAGAGAATGGAGCCGCTGCTTACTCTAAATCACATGTAAGTTGTTTTTTACTGATCTGTTTTGATCATTTTATAATTAAACAATGTTTTAACTGTTTGCTGAGTTAAATGAACAGAGTTAACGTGTGTGTGTGCGTGTTTATGTGTGAAAACTCCATTAAGGTCATATAAGTTTTCTTTTCTTGTTCTTCCTCTTGTTTGTTTAAACACAAGACAAATAATTCTGTTAAAAGCAAGATCACGTGTCCGACCTTCGGTATTTGTTTGCCACAAGTAACAACTTGTAGATAAGAAAGTGACCCGTGATTGTGGCTCTAAAGAATTTAGTGAGACTATAGGTTTCAGCAACTCTATTAGACTGTAATTAGCTGGACCAGTAAGAAGTACATGCAATATTCACTACATTGTAGTGAAACCAGAAATAGCTACTTATTTTTGTACATCAACTCTGTTCTCTTTATTTCTGTCTGAATTAGTCAAGCTAATAATTTTAAACAATCAATCCAGCAACAGCCACTTCATAGTCTTGTGTTTAGTAGAAAAAAATTATCAGCTAATATCATTAGGATTTATTTACTAAAAGTTAAAATCTTGTCTTTATTTATAGAAGTCTAAATACTTCTCAAAACCTCTGAGACCACCCCACAATAAACGATGCAGCCAGGAAGTTCTCCGGTTCCTCCACCTCCTCCACCACCACCCCCTCTTCTTCCACCTCCACCTCCACCTCCACCACCTCCAGCCCCTGGACTCCCCCTATCCCATCATGGACCAGGTTTCATTGGCCGCCGGCAGTCCAAGATGCGCAACTTTAACTGGGAGACCCTTCCCAAACACAGTGTGATAGGAAAGCACAACATCTGGACCGCAGACAAGACCGATGGGGAATATGAGCTGGACACTGACCACATAGAGGAGTTGTTCAGCCACAACCATGGCCAACAGCATCCAAAAGGCCAGAACTGCCAGAGTCTCAGGGGGCCTCTGCCTTCAGGTCATGGAGGGGAAATGGTGAGAAACTTAGTCAAAAATTCACATTTAAACTCTAAACCTAAAAACTTCCACTAACATGTTTTACTGTGAAGTTCTGAGATATAAAACTTTGTTTGTTTGACGCGAGTTGATTTTATTTCCCTCTAATGCTTTTGAGATAAACATTTGAACACCATGCACTTCTTCTATAAATGTACAACTCCTACAAGCATTAACCTATTCCTGGCATTACATGAACAACAACATAAAACTACTGTTTTGGGAATAAAATTGTTTGTGGGAGCTAATTATATATGTATTTATACAACAGTATTTGAAAGTTAAGTTTAATAGATTTTTTAAACATTGTTTTCTAAAACTGAAATTAACAGGCATATAGCTATGTAGACCATAGGATGTAAGATAACTCAAAAAATGGGTGGAGTCACAACTTTCTTTCATACCTGTTTACCAAAGGAAGGATTATGTCCTCAGAACAGTAGTCTGTATAGTACTGGTGCTCTCAAGTGTCACTTTTGTGTGTTGTAAACAGCGTTTACGTCAAGAATTATACATCTCGTTTTGTCAACAAAAACGAGTATAATATAGTCCTAAGCCTTTACTTGACCTCGTTTTGCTTCTTGGAATAAGACAAAACGTATTGCTGATACAAAATATTAGGCTATCTCTCCCCAGACTGTTCGATATAGTCAGCTCAAAGAAACCTCAACCTTTGGAATCAACTGTCTTTTTGGAAAGCTGAGGTGTTTTTGACAGAAGAGATGTTTCTCAAGCCAATAGTTAACTATCCCAAATGTCTTGCTTATTTATCTGTGACTTCCATCTTCTAGGTTTCCATCCTCAGTGCCAAAAGGAGCATGAATGTTGGAATATTCCTAAAGCAGTTCAAGCGGTGAGTCAGTTGTAAACTTTTAGTATGTAACCTCTTTGCTCAATCATTTCTTTGGGTTACAGTGTAAAACAGCACAAGATGAGGCAGATGAATTTGTATGCAACATGGCTGCATCACACTGACGAAAACAACAAGCCCAGACAGGTTTGATGTACACTGGGACGTCCCTTTGGCATTCAGTACAGATAATATCAGTAACTGAAAAGTTTTAGAAATGTTTGTCTGAGGTTCTTTGGCAAACACCACAGATCTAACAGGAAATGAAAACATGTAATTGTTAATTGTCTAAAACACGTGTGATAAACTGACAGAATTCTTTACAGCAACTCAAACAGACCAAACTGAACACATATAAAAATAACTTGTTTGGTCACTTCTTGAGCTACAAGAATGTAAAAAAAAATGTTGTCAAATATTATATTATTCCAGTATTTTCAATTCCCAAAAACAGTTAATAAAATTGTTGAGATTTTGCTCAGCTATTTAAACAGGCAGAGGCTTGTTGATGTCAACAGTCCAAGTATTCCAAGGATACAAAAGGACGGTTTTAACATGGACTTACAACTCATACAATGTTCCAGCCTTAAACAAATACCAAAAACATTGTGATTAATGATGACTCCTGAACTGAATTCCTCCTATGTCTCCACCTTCATCCCCAGGCCTGTAAAAGACATGATTAAAGACATTAAGTCAGGGAATGGTCTCAGTTTTGGCACTGGGAAACTACGGGAGCTGTGCAGGTTGTTGCCTGATGATGGGGAGGTATTTAACTAAGTTCTTTGTATGTGTCATGCAGAACTATTAAAATCATTCATTATATTTCATACCAATAAATAAAGGTCATTCAGATATATGATTAATTTCCCTCTGGGATCAATAAAGTATTTTTGAATTGAATTGAACTGAATTGATTTGTGAGTTTTTCTCTCTCTCTTAATGTAGCTGAAGCAACTGGTTGGGTTTAAAGGTGACCCTTCTGCTCTCCCTGAAGCAGATCTTTTTATGTTAATGCTGGTCAAGATTCCCAGGTAATTGCCCTAAATGTACATTTATCATTTACACATTTTAATGGCATTGGGGATCTTCTAATATACGTAGTGAATTTCTTGATGTTTCTTAGTTATGAAGAGCGACTGAGCTGCTTGGTGCTGAAAGATGAATTTTTCCCTATCATGGATGAAATAAAAGAATTCATTGGCACTCTGACTACAGCTGGAAGTGGTATGGTTGGTTTACATTTAAAATGTTAAATCTTTGAGTTTTGATGTTAACCCCATATTTCTTTTTTTAGAACTGTTAGAGTGTGACAATCTCCATTCTATCATTCGCTTGGTGTTGAAGACTGGAAATTACATGAACGCTGTGAGTGTTTAATATGTGATGCAGGAGTAACAGAAGACTTTACTTTCTCCTGTGTTTGTGCACTCCTGATCTGAAGGCATTTGTTTATTGACAGGGTGGCTATGCAGGCAGTGCAATTGGCTTCCGAATGTCCTCTCTGCTGAAGTTAGCTGATACCAAAGCAAACAAACCTGGAATGAATCTCATGCATTATGTTGTGATGGCAAGTCATCTTTCATACTTTCACTTCTATAGCTTAAACAATGTTTACAAAATGTGATTCTACCATAAACTTCAATGTTCCTCACAGCAAGCTCAAAAGGCAGATGTAACTCTTCTGATGTTTCCAGAACAACTCAGACACATTGAAGCTGCAGCACGGTAATGAAAAGTATTTCACAACATTTTTTTATTTTTTTTTTGCTTGACAGCTAAATTATTAATTAATATATATTTTTGTATTTTTTAAGATTAACTAAAAGTGACATTGAAGCTGAGTTTGAAAGACAGGTGAAGAAAATACAAGATGCCAAAGCAAATACCTTGAAACAAGAAGATCTAAAGGCACAGATGGAGGACTTTCTGAAGGTGATGGTTGTTTTCACCACAGGAAATTCAGACCAAATTCAGTCAAATGTATCAATGAAAAATATCTTGTTTTGTGTTTTCATTAGAAAGCTGAGACTTACTTGGATGACATAAAGGCTGATCTGGAAGAACTGCAGTCAGTTAGTGACTCAGTGGCTGAGTACTTCTGTGAAGACTCACAAACTTTTAGACTAGAGGAATGTTGCTCAATTTTTCACTCTTTCTGTGAAAAGTTTTTTCGGGCCATTCAGGTAAGCCAATGTGCTGACATGTTTTTTATCAGACCTAATCAAAGAAACATAAAACACTTGACTTTAGTCCTTACTGTGGTTTTATTCTGTAGGAAAATAAGACCAGAGAGATGGCAGAAGTGAAACGGAGACGCATTGATAAATTACAGAATGCAGTCAAGCGCAGATCCACTGCTACCTGCTCAAGTAGAGACAAAGAAATGGATAATGTTGCATTGGAATCTGTACTGCAGAACTTGCTTACCGATCGCATGTCTCGAAGGAGACCTGGCACGCCTTCATCCGTACATGAAAACCCAAGGAGTGACAGTCCTACTAACGGAGGCTTATCCGAAATCAGTTCTGAGACAATATTTCCCACTGGAATTCAGAACTATAAAGACACTTTCAGAGCTAATGAGATGTGCAAAAAAGGATGGAACTCAGCAACTGAACTCACACAGTTCTTTTCACAAGAAAAAGTTCAGTTACATTCTGAGAACAACAAACCCGAAGGTGACAATACCCATAGGGAAGAGACAATGGCTTCCAAAAAAGAGAACTCTCAGGACATAGCACGTCCAGCCAAAATGACCCCCAGAACCCTCTCAACAGTTAAATCTGTTTCCGCCAACACTGAGGATGATGAGGAAGATATGCAAGACAATAATGCGGAGGAGGCTCAAAAGCTGCGTGAAGTGTCTAAAAAGGTTTTGCGGTATCAGAGCAGCCGAAATAGTGCTCCTTCATTGGACTTCTCTTTGGAAAACCAGAAGTCCACCTTGCCTCGTCAGCTTACCTTCGATGAGGAAACTCAAAGGTATGCTGATGACCCAACCAATGAGGATTTGGTTCAAATTTTGCTCGGCCCTAAGTCTCCCTCAAAACAAAGCCTCTGCCGCAGACACACTCTACCTCCTCAAATTAAGGAACAGAAACCTAACCCGGAGACTCAGTCTACAGTTAAAAGCCCAAATCTTGTGGAACAGGTCAAAGAATCCCAACCAGAAGAGAAGGCTAGAGATGCACCCTCAAAACCAGTCTTTGGTTTCACTGATCTGTCTCACAACGTAAAGAAATCCAGTGATCAGGACAAGAACTCTCCATCAGTAGAGAATAAGAGTAAACCAAATGATCCTTCAGTTCACGCTCCAGATGAAGGTTTCCAGGAGCTAAACTCAAAGAACAAATTAATGGAGAGCACTGGAAGCCACCACCCCATAAAACATGAAGACGTTCTTCCAAGGAGTAATTGGTTTAAGACTGAGAACCCTGGATTTTTTTTCAGTTTTTTAAAACGCATTGGAGATATGGGCAAACAGCAGAACAGCGGGGAAACTGTTCCTACGGGCACCGATTCTAGTGTGTAGGCACAGAACATGTTTTAAAAGATGACAAAAATGTTTCACTTTGAAGCTTGTATAATTCAAAATGTTAAATATTAATTAGCAGATGTGAGCTAAATTCAGGTAACATCTTGATGAGCTATAATTACATGTCATAGCATGAGGACAGTATAGTGTTTTCCTTTATTTTGATTTTGAAATGAACCATTTTAAGAAACTGAAGAATGTTTAATTAGTAGATGGCATTTTGTAAGCTGTACCACTAGATGGCAAGATTGGACAGTAAGTTGATACAGAGGATTGAGTTGTGAAAAGTGCTTTGGCCTTTCAGAGGATAGATTGAGATGTTTTGGGCATGTGCAGTGGAGGGACAGTGGGTATATTGGTAAAAGGATGTTAGGAATGTAACTACCAGGAAAGAGACAAAGAAGAAGGTCAAAAAGAAGATATACTGACGCAGTTAGAGAGGATGTGGAAGTAAGTAAAGTGAGGACAGAGGATACAGAGGACTGAGTAAGCTAAAGGAAGATCACTTGTGGTGACCCCTGAAAAGAGAACAGCTGAAAAAAGTTGAAAGTATTTGCAGGTAATTTGTATGTTTTGATTATCAAAAGAAAGTTGGGCAAACTCACTCTAAGACATTTGCTTATACACTTTTTATCCCCCAAAAAATATTTTACTGCCTCAGATTGTCATCCCAAATTGGATAAATTAGTACTTACACTAGTTGCTCCTTGTTGGAATTGATAGTTCTCAAGAATGTACAGAGGAAGTGTTGAGGGTGCTGAGGTTTATGATAGGAGATGTCAGCTTAGACAAAATAAACTCAAACTGTATTGAAATGTTTTTGTATGTATCATTTGAAACTCCTGTTTGTTTGTGTTTTTTGTAATTGTTAACTATTTGTTTAATTTATAGCTGTTAATAATTAATATATTTTCATTGTGATTCTTCTGATTCCTTGTCTCTTGATTATCAGAAGCCCAGAGGCTTGTGGTCGCTTTTACAGTCAAACTGAATCTATTCATTGTTTTTTTTTTCTTTATCTAAATTGGGTCAGATTACAAAGGCTGTGTCTATCTGAACACAACTGAACCATGGGGAGTCTGTGATAAAGTGAACAATGCTGAGCCTGAGCTAAATTGTTAAAGGCACTATGAAGGCAAAATATGATACAATCTATAAGCAGCTAAATATATCACTTTTAGGAGAATATAATCAGTCAATCCAGCCATGGGTCCCTAAACATTATTCATGGCAAAACTGTTGATGCAAGTTTCTGTTATTAAACTGATTAATTCATCAATATTACTTTGGGTCCTCCCCTTTGAGTGCAATATGTATAAATGTTGAAGTGCACTCAATGTGACTGCTATTTTTAGGGATGTAACATTTAAAAGGGTGAGATGCATTACCACTCAGACTCCATAAATTTAACGTCAAGTAAATTACATTTTGTCATTTTTTTATGTATTGCGTCAATAAATAAAAATTAATTTAGCTAATAAGATTGTTGAGGAGTTCTAATTCTATTCTGCAACTGTATGTATGTAAATAGTTATAAACACAAACATAAATGCTTATTTGTACAGTTTTAATGTCTTTGTTATCCAATATGATTAAGGATATATTATTAATGGATACTGAACCTGATATTTGAAATCACAACTTGAGCCAGCCAGGAGATTCTGTTTGGGCTTTCAATAACAGTTTGAACATTGCTGTTAAAGTGATTTATGAATAAGCAGATTATTCGTTCTCCCTTTTGTTTAAATAAAAAAAATTTGATTGTTAAAATTCTTTAGTATGAAAAAATATGTAGGCTAACAAATTCAAATTTAAAAATGCAGCATATTTACATACATGTTCCAACATAAAACCTCACTTTTATAGGTTCCAACCATCTTTAAACATGCAATATCCTTTTGGTTATTTGTGTAATAATTTTACATTATATCTGTTTTCAAATTCAATCAATGGATCAATAAAGTAGTCATGCAACAGATTTTAGGATTACTTTATTCAAATTAAATTAGATTTATTGCAAAATTCTAAACATTTAAGTATTTCAGAACTTGGATTCCTTATATGACAGCAAACAACATTAAGGGATCCAGGCAATGCCAATCAGCTTGTATTATGGATGTGTGCTCTGTTCACTGCTGCTGCCAGACTGCTGCAGCCATCTTGACGAAACTGGAAGCAGTCTCCATGGCAACTCTGCTTTGCAGAATAAAAACCAAAGAAGACTGTTTACCCCCACCTCCCCCCAACAAACTCATTGCCCACATTATCAGAACAGTTACAGAAACAAAATGCTCACATTACACACAGTGCAGTGTCTTCTATTCAACTTCATTTAGGTATGTAGAGTATTTTTAAAAATGCCCTCAAATACAAACCTGAACTATTGCATTCTATTTCCATATTTTAGGCCTTTATAAAATCAGATTTTTCCACTTTATGCACAACTATTCTCCCTATTATATGTCTCTAAAATCATAACATTCTTTGACTTTAGGTTTCCTATACCACTATGAACTATATAACTTCCAGTCTGACTAAACAGACACATCCTTATGCTCTCTCACAAACATTTTTTCACTCTACCAAACTCAAATTAATTAGTTATTTAACAGACAGATAATGATTAATATGACATTTAATCCCCTGGAGTCCCTACATGCCTATAATCACATAACTAATTTAAATCACTCTAGTGGGAAAGATTTGCTCTCTGTAAAAATCAGTTTCAAATTGTGGAAGTACAGACTTCAGGCTATCAATTTTGTAAATTGTGTTGATAGACCAAGTGAAATCAGAGTTATGATTAAAAAATTACATAACCTTTTTTTTTAAATTGTCAAGCACCAAAAAATAATCGATTAAAGTTTTTCTGATGATTACTTGCAGACAATACCATTTTGCTCAACCCTACGTTCTCTCCATGCATGTGTGGGTTTTCTCAAGGTACACTGGTTTCCTCCCACAGATCAAAAACATGAATTTTAGGCTTGTTGGTAACTCTACATTGTTTCTAGGTTTGAGAGAGTGAATGATTTATGTCTCATTTGTGTGGCTCTGTGATGGACTTGTGACCTGTCCAGGGTGTACCCCACCCCTCACACTGTGACTGCTGGATATGGGCACCAGTGACCCTAACCTGAAAGGAATAAGCAGGTCAAGATAATGGATGGATGGTTATTTACATGAGGATGGGTAAAAAATTCAACACATTTTTTTTTCATATCAAGTGAGAAGGTGTTAATGAATCCAGAGGGTTTAAACAAATTGCAAGCAATATTTGTGTCCAGCCAAGTGCATTAGTTTAGTGACGGAAACAAATGAAGAGAATAAAGTCAGGTCAACAAAAAATGAAGTCCATAGAATAGATGTTTGGGTTTGAGAAGTGATGTAGGCTATTAGTACATAATCAGGTAGGTTTGTTGAGTAAAATTTGCAGATAATGTTACTCAGTGTTGACTAGAGTTTAACATCAATCTGAAAAATACTGAAGTAATTCACTTCCAACTGCACACTTATAAAGTTCAGGAAAATAACTTTTAAGGTTTGATTTCATACTTTACATTTAGTGGTTTAAAATACAGATCAGGAAGGTATTTTTGTGGAGAAAAGGAGACATTTTTATTTGGGAGGGCACTCCTTTTCCTACAAACAGAACAGGTCAAACTATTAATTTACAGCTTAAATGTAACAAACGATTTTTTTTTCTTTTAAGCATGAAGGGTGGAAACTAAATAAGCCAAACCCCTTTGCACCAGACAGACCTCTCCCTCAGTTAGCTCCCTAGATGTCACTTCTTTTGCATACTTCCTGCCCTCCTCCATGTTGTTTTAGCCCTTCCCCCTTGCTTAAGCCACGCCCCCAACGCTATCCTTTCGCCCGTCCTTTCCTCACTGTCCCCGTCGTCTCTCAGACAGACCCTGCCCTTTCCTTTCTGTCGCCGTGTCTGTGGGTTTTTTGTCGTGGGGGGATAGGTAGACTGACAATGGGGATCTTTCTGCAGTGCTGACCTCTCAGTCCACCCTGCTTCATGTAAGTACGATCCTGCCTTTCACTTCTGGTTTCTGGGATCCTATTTCTGTTTGTGTTTCTGTCCGGAGTCCTCCATAATGCAATGAGCAAAGTTGAAGCAGATGAATAATTGATTGTCTATCCTTACCAGCATCTGTGAATTGACAAATCACAGAAAGGGTATTTGTTGTTCGTCGTATTGCTCCCCTTTTCTTTGCCTTATTATAATCTAATATAACACCTAATGGTATTTAGTGTACGGTTTTTCATTTCAGAAGCGGCTGTGAGAGTAAAATAAAATGCTCTGCTTGTTGGTGCTTCCTCAGCCAGCCCACACAGTTCTCCATTTTAGCCTGCAGCCGGCTGGGCTCTGAGGCAGGTGGGCATCTCTGCTGCAGTCTGAGGGCTGGGCTCTGTAATCAACCATACATCCCCCTTTGTTTACAGGATTACTGAGCTTTCCTTGCTTGTCTGAGCTGAATTCATATGCCTGGGAAGCTCTCAGAGGCACATGTGAATCTGCATGTTGCTCGCCTCCACAGTCAGTCTATATGACATCCATTACTGCAGCAACAGCATCAGGCAATGCATCATTTCAGCACCACAGCCCTAGACTGTTAGCAGATGCTTTTGTTGCTCAGGATGGAACAGTCTTTGTTCTTGAGGATGACTCATCATCATGAACGATTATTTTAAGATTTTTTTTTTAATCTTGTGGATAATAGAGGTGCTGGGCTGGTTTTCCTTTGGCCCGGCTATTTGCAATGGGTCACTGAGAGGTTCCCAGACAGTCCTGAATGCTGCACCCAAAGACTGATACTTAGCAGTTGTTTTTATGTCTTTGTCAAAGCTTTAGGGTTTCTTTAGATTTTGAAGAAACTGGGTGGTACTTGCATGTGTATTTTTTGTTGTTGCTTTTTTATTGCTATCTTATGTCATCTTTAGGTTCATCAAATTGCAAGTGAACTGAGAAAGAACCAAGAAGGATGCCAGTCATGCGTTGAAGCTTAAATTTACAACTATTCACAGTAAACAGCAAAAGATAGATTGAGTGACTAAAGTATATTCAGAGAAAGGTTGTTTGGAATCATTGCCTTTCTTAAACAATCTAAATTATATTATCAAGTTAGGGAGAAACATGTAAAAATATACTTTTAAAATATTCTATCAAGTTTAAGTTTGGAATCTTCATGACTCCAAACTTGTTGCTCATAAAGACTTAATGAGATTTATAATCCTTGCCTTCTCAGAAACAGAATAAACATGAAAATGCTAACTACAAAACAGTAGCTAACAAAGACAACAAATCTAAGACATTATCTTGAGAATGATGCCTTAATCACATCCTCTATTCTAATCATCTAATTTTCAATCCAGGGTCTGTGTCTCTGTCAATATGATTGTATTCTGCTCAACTTCTTGTCTACACTGTTTTTTATATACAACACATTATACACACAAAAATAAAAAAATACATTGGACATGATTTTTTGCTCTTTAAAATTTGTAAATACTTGAAAAAGTTTGTTGAATTTGGCAAAATACAATTTAAGGAATAGATAGATCCGTTCATCCGTATACTCTGTGTATTTTTGTAACCCTAACATATTTGTTTAAGTGTGCCCCAAAACAAAATAGTTTCTTTATTTGCTTAGGGATTAGAACAATAACACAAAGCAATAATTATTTTTTGTTTTGATGTTTTATTTTGCAACCATAAATTGTGTTTCTAAATGAACCGTCGGGCCAAAATAAAACTCATTATACATTCTAAAGCCTCTCTGGTCATGTGTGGGGGGCCTTCATGCTTTGTTTCCAATCTCCAAGATGATTAATGCACCCCAGTGCATCACACAGTCCAGTGGTAATCAAATCACCAACACACACTGTCTGTGTGTGTCAAAGGACAGTACATGAATGTGAACAATGTGGCACGAGTTGCAGTCTGAGAGACACATTTGTTCAGGTTCTCTTACTGCAGGTGAATGAGTGTTGAAGGCGGTGCTCGTGCATCGATCGACCCCTTGCAAACTCTGCAGTGCATGTTGTGCGGACACAGGGCCTGCATGCGGCATAGTCTTCTGCCAATGTTTATCATAATGAGATCACATTGGGAAGACCCACATATCTGCTGACGTGACGTGGTGAATCTGACACGTATCCACTAATGACTTGTCAGATTTTATCAGTTTAATGTCTGCAAACAGGAAAGATTATTCAGGTTTTTATTAATGTTGATGTGGTATTAATATTAAAAAGATTAAAATTGACACACTATTGTAAAATATATATATATATATGCGCCATATCCACCACATGGCTCATCTCTGATGCAACTACTGAGTTTAAGGTTTGACACAATATGTGGTCAAACCAACTCAACATATGTCCCAACAGCTTTACCACAGGAATTGAGTTATCAAAATAACCCAGGTGTTTTTGCTGTGATATTATAACATGATAAAAAATAGCAGTGAATTTTCGTCTCAGTAGCTGAAAGTATCCAGTGTGCTGCAGACTTTTTCGAACATTCATTGCCATGAATTCTTTAACAGAGACTGATGCACTGAGACATACTCTTTTGATGCAGTGAAGGGAAAGCAAAGCTTGTTAGCTTATTTTACTGTGCTATGTGAATAATAATTTATGAGTCATCGCAGAACCTGGCACCATTTCAGGATCCTTGGTCTCCTCTTAACAATAAAACCAAAAAAATGTGAGCAGAAATGTTCTCAGATTTTTTTTTGGTCACACTTGACCCGTGTTTGAATTGTTTTTGTTTCATCATGCTGATTAACCTGTTTAAACACAGTCAGAATAATTTTCATCAATTAATTCCGATTTACTGAAAAAAACTTGATGTATTTGAGAAGAGAAATATGAATAAATTTCAAACTGTAAATAATTTTTTTAAAAATGTAACTCATTAATAGTTTCTGAGGCTAAGCTATGTTAAATACTCTAATACTGTTAGATGCCTATTGCCACTTTCATTTGCAGAGCAATTTAAATGCGTAATATACTTTAGTGTTTCCTAAAACTATATATAAATATTCATGCAAAGTGCAGGAACAATTACTGTGTGTAGACACATGACCAAGGGGTTGAAATGCAAACTGCAGTCTATTTTTAAACACCTTCTAGACATCATGCTTGAGAGCCAACACTTTAGACTTCAGGTCAGATAGACTTTTGCTAAAGTTTGACTGTTCAGAAGAACGTCAACTGCTGAAATAAATGATGCAGAGTTTCCTTGTTGCTGTGCCACAAACGCTGTACAGCAGATAATGTTACAGAGTAATAGAGCTATTGAAGGCATAATCCAAAAATGGTTCTTGTAATCCAACACAGAGATCCAAACGTTATTTAAAAAGTGTTGCCGGCAAACAGACTGGATGTAAGATACTTCTTACTAAAACAGAGGAAGAGGAAAATACTTTTTATGGGCCTTGATGCAAACACATCCTGGAATCTCAAATAGTCACACAAAAGGAATGATATCACTAATCAACAGATTACAGCCTCTTTAAAGAAACAGCTTCCCATTTCTGATGTCTTTATGTGTCAGCTTCCAGTAGGACTGTTACGACCCGGCTCAGCCAGGAAAAAGGGAGGTAACATTAAAACCAGATGAAAATAGGTTTGTAGATGAAAAGAGGATTTATTGTGGCCAGTTAACAAAACAAACAATTTTAACAAAAGGAGGGTACTTCAAAAGTACAAATTACACGAAGTGCTTTGTGACTTTAAAACAAGATAGATAACAAAACAAAAGAATATCAATTAAGAATAAGTAGTGCTGTTACAAGTTTTAAGCAACCAACAAAACAAGTACAC
>JARVGW010000624.1:18895430-18909322 GCA_031762495.1 Anablepsoides rubrolineatus | reverse complement strand
ACAGCACATCAGTCCCAGCAAAACATGTACCTGCAACAGCACACTTATGCAAAACAAAATGGCCTCAGGCCATAACACCTCCCCCCCTAAAAAAAATAACAAAACGTTATTCACAGTTTTACAACAATTCATGTATGCCGTCTAGACAAGGCATCTGCTAAGATGTTGGTCCCTGCAACAGCACACTTATGCAAAACAAAATGGCCTCAGGCCATAACAAGGACCAAAATGGTTTACTATAATATTATGGTGGACATCTAAAAGACACGCAAATCACATATTTCCAGATGTTTTGCTGTGGATTTTTGTATGCAATCGGTCTATGTTAAAAATAGCTCTATTGTCATACATTATTAACAAAATCAATCAGTTTTAATACCAAGTCCTGGCATTAAGTCAAAGATACACTTTTAGTTGTCCATCTCTCATAGCTTTGTGAGGCCTTCATTTAAGCAGATAACGTTGTTGTCCTCAACTCAAATTGTCAGCAAATGTCGCTTTCAAACCCATATATCTTATTTTTTTCTATAATAATTTGCTACCTAATTTTAAGTCTATACTAAAACCAGTGTTTCTGACTTGTGGACTTATTGAGTAGAACATTCTGAGAAATACAATCAATACTTCTGTGACAGACTTCCCCAGTTATTTTTTTCTATTTAACTAATTTTAGTCACAAATCACAAGGTACAGTTTCATCTGTTAGCTTTAGTCATGATTTGATCAAAAGTTATGCTGATGACTTCATTTAGAGCACAAATCCCACTTGGCAACATGACCTACCTACTAGTAAACAGACAGATTACACTGAGGACATTATTTTTATGATCGTGAGATCATGTTATCCAATTAAAGCATTTCTACAAGGCATTCTTATCTTCCAAAGAAATAAATAAATAACCAATCCTACACACAGAATACTTAAATATCATCTGGTTTAGTTTTACTGCAAGTGATGTTTATATAGTTTTGAAAATGACATGTTTTGCATTAATACAGGATTTGTAGTCACTTGGTCTGATGATGTCAGCTGAATCTGGTAGTCTCAGTAATCCAGATGGCAGACAGGACCTGACCCTGCAGGACATTAAGCCACTTAACTGCAAATCAGGGTGAGAGTGGCAGGTGATGCTTTACAGTCAAACAACTGAATTTATACACCTTTAGAGCAGGTCTACAGAAACAATAGACCTTATATGTATTTGTATTTGCCATGAATCAAAGATTACAGGTTTCCCAATACTAAAGTTGTATTAAAGTTCTTTGATACCTTCTAAGGACTTCTGTCAGGGAGAGAAAAGAAAGAAAGATCATCTTTCTGTGGTGAGGAAAGTGGGAGTAACTGAGGCTGCTGCGAGGACAGAGCGGCAGGGTGGAGGGGAAGCAAAGGTGGTGGTGGGGGGATTGTTGCAATCCCAAAGGCTGTCCCGTCAAGATGGGAGGAGCCTTAGGGCTTTGGCTCATCCTGCTTCCTCCTGATGTCACTGTTCATGGAGCAGCACAGCGAGGGGAGGCAGCTAAAGGGGGAGGCGTAAAGGGTTGGGCTTGTTCTGTGGACAGTGAAAGGGGTTCAGCAGAGGCCTTCTAATCGCTTGGGAAGCAGCAACAATAGTGTCTGTGTGCCTGAAAAAAATCTGTAAAATGTTTGTGGTTGAGCTGAGGCCCGTCGATACATTCAGAGCATCTATACATTCGAAAGAGTGAAAAGACAAATGACAGGATAATAAATAATGGAGGGAAATATGTGTGGGGTTAGCTGTGAGAAAAACTGGAATGCTATTGTTAGCGCTTGCTTTTTCTCTGTGCCGCAGACAGGGACAGCTGCTTCAGAGTCCTCGTTTCTTGATGTGAAACAGGCAGCCCAGCTCTCTGAGTGTCAGACAGACAGGTGGTTCCTGAACTCGGCCTGCTGCTTGGAGTCATGGGAAGGAACTAGAAAGAATTTGGGGAGTGGCCTTGTAAAGCTTTGTGTTTCCTCTTCTCACGCTCAAATAAAAAATAATAATAAAAAAAACAAGCTTTGTATGTTTATTAGTTAGCGTTTTAGTGTGTCTGGATGTGTTTAATCCAATTTTTGTTCTTATTAATTGTGTGTAATTGTATTTATATTCTTGTATTTATTGTTTTTTAAACATCATGACTAGGGGACTGCAGATAAAAAAATAACATTTTAACTAATTCTGGCTTTTTTAACCTTTTTAAAAACCTGTATGTCATATGTTTGATTAAATATTATTAAACAAATAAAAAATATTATTAAATAAATAAAAAAACAAGAAAAATAAAATTGAAGTACAAGTATAATATAGGTGCTAATTTTAAAATGCTACGGTTCAGGTCTGATAATTAAACTTATCTCAGGTCAGTGCAAAAAGCTGCTTTAAAAAATATCAAGATTTACACTGTCTTTATAGTGATGTACCTTTAGACAAGCCAAGTCAATATTAAGTTAGTTCCAGTAAGCGCACCTTAAATGGCTGAATGTAGTTATACAGCCATGTTAACTACACTCAGGCAGTTTATTAACCAATTCAGGCTAGATTATTAACTAAGACATACCATCAAGACAAACCAACACATACAATAAGTTATTCAAAGTTTTAGTCACAAGGCAGTTCTAAAGCATACAGTGTTTCTGTTTACTATCAACAGGGACTCAGATGAAGCAAATAAGAATGTTTTTTGTACAGAGTAATCATTTACACTATAGTATCATGTCCATAAACTTATGAGGAAAACTTGAAAGGAAAACTGTCCATTTTATGTACTTTTGTCTGTTTTTTTTATGGTGTCTTAAGCACACAGATAGTAAAACTACCACTATGCATTTTAACAGCAAAGATCAAACATCAGAGATGGCAAAATAATCATTCATAATATGTGTATATATATATAAACCCTGAAAGGCAGAAATGTAAAGTTGTAAACTGTTGACACATTCTTGTATCCTCATGATTTGATTGTACCTGCAGCACTATTTGTATTTACCCAGAGGAACCTTTAAAGATGTTTTGCATTTCTGCAAAGTAATAAATCAACTAAATTAGCTAAATAAAATCTTTTCTTTTTAAGTTGTTTTGAGGAGCTATGACTGCATTTTTTTAATCCTTTATCCCTTATTGCTTTTTTTTCTTCGTCTACCTGTCTCTTGGCATTCAGAGTGGTCAGCAAAGTAAGAATTTCATTGCTCAGGGAAACATGTTTCATCTGTGTATATGACAATAAACACTGAAAGATGAATGAATCGTGATATTATTCTTTTGGTGCTGCAAAAAAAATTAGAAAGTGGAGGCAAAAATTCGCTGTTTACATTTTTTAAATATCAACATGTCATTGTTTTTAATCTGCTTTAATCACTCTTGTGCTTATGAGTAATATGACAGTTGTGCAACACACCATAGGCACGCTGAGTTAATCTGTGTTTGACCCAGTGATACAGTTTAATGTGACAACAACCCTACAATCTGAGAGAGACCCAGCATGACATCAACTCATCCTGGATGTCAAGTAAATAATAAAACTGACACTGTAAGGAGTAAAACAAATCATGGAACTCAAACTTTTCTTAAAACTACAGTACTGTGTATACAGTACAATATTTATGCAAAGCAAGCTGAGTGCAGAAATGTTGGGTCATTTAAAGAGTGTAGTCATATTGTCTAATTGTTCCACTCAGGCATTGATCACATGCTTTGGTTCCCACTGCAATCATTTTTTGGGAATTTTTACTTATAAAGTCAAATATCCTGTGGCTGCGAGGCTCGCATCACTGAAATAGTTTGCTGAGCAGGAGAGCATAAAACGTCAGCAGATACAGGAGGTTTTATAACGCCAACATTCTGACTCATTCCTTCCTTTAGTTTGCTCCAACAAATACGCCCTTAGCACCCCATACAAGCATTTCCTTAAGGATTTCTTACCATTTCCTCTGTTTTTTCCCCACTTCATTTGTGCAGGTTCAGTGGTCTCCGCACCCATTTTGAATGTCAGTCATCATGGCCAAGCGCGAGACCAGCAGCACCAGCCCTGTCGTCAGACAGATAGACAAGCAGTTTTTGGTCTGTAGCATCTGTTTGGACCGTTATCACAATCCCAAGGTTTTGCCCTGCCTGCACACTTTCTGTGAGAAGTAAGTCCACAATCCTTTGATACAGTTTCAGTTTCTTTGAGCTTCTCATGAAGCATCAGTTTGATTTCTCTCATTTGTTTTGTCTTATTTTAGGTGTCTACAGAACTACATCCCTCCTCAATCTTTGACGCTCTCCTGTCCAGTATGCAGACAGACATCTATCTTGCCTGAGAAGGGTGTTGCAGCCCTGCAGAACAACTTCTTTATCACAAACCTAATGGAAGTGTTACAGCGAGATCCAGAATGCAGTCGAGCCGAGGCGTGCAATGTTCTCGAGTCAGCCAATTCAGCTACAACCTGTCAGCCTCTTTCTTGCCCCAACCATGAGGGCAAGGTAAGCCAAAATGACTGGATTTGTGACTGATTCATCATGTCAGTTACAAACTCACATTTTTTACAAGACTCTATGTGCTTCAGAATTAGATTGTTGATATGTCTTGTGCTCTACTGCACCATCTGCAGGTTATGGAGTTTTACTGCGAGTCATGTGAGACAGCCATGTGTCTGGAGTGTACAGAAGGGGAACACAGGGAGCATGTGACTGTTCCTCTGAGGGATGTGCTGGAGCAGCACAAGTCAGCTCTGAAAAATCAGCTTGACACTGTGCGCAACAGGTATGACATCCAGGGTTTTAGTCAATAATATGTTTGTTGACTCCTTTGGAAGATTGCAGACAACTGAAGGTGAAAAACCAACCAGATTTGAAATTTTTATCCTGTGTTTGTCTTTCTTCTGGCAGACTACCTCAGCTGACGGCTGCCATTGAGCTTGTTAATGAGATCTCAAAGCAGCTAACAGGGAGGAAAAACGATGCAGTGTCTGAAATCAGTAATACTTTCGATGAGCTTGAGAAGGCGTTACACCAACGCAAGACTGCCCTTATTACTGAGGTGGAAAATATCTGCAGCAGTAAGCACAAGGTTAGAAAACACCAACATTTTCCATAATTTGGCTAAAGCAATACCGTGCTCTTTGCTTACTGACTATCCCCTTGCTCGTCTCTCTTAGGTGCTTCAGACCCAGCTGACTTCTTTACTTCAGGGCAAAGAAAATATTGAAAGCAGCTGCAATTTCACAGAGCATGCCCTGAGTCACGGCAGTGCGACTGAGGTCCTGTTGGTTCAGAAACAAATGGGTGAGCGGGTCAGTGCTCTGGCGAGGCACAACTTTCCAGAGCATCCTCATGAAAATGGACACCTAGAATGTCAAGTAGAGACAGATGGACTGAGGCGATCCATTCAGAATCTGGGAGTCCTCATCACAACAGGAGCTGTAGGCCACACAAGCGTTGCCACCGGTGAAGGCCTGCGACATGCCGTGGTTGGCCAGCATACCACCATTACTGTCACCACTAAAGACAAGGATGGGGAGTTAGTGAAAACTGGGAATGCTGCTCTCAGAGCAGAAATAGCCTCTGCAGACGGAGTGTGCACTGAAGCAGAGGTGGTGGACAACAAGAATGGTACCTACGAGGTTGGCTATACCATCCGCTCCGAGGGAGAATTCACCTTCTCCTTGCTGTTATATCACCAGCCTGTGCGGGGGAGTCCGTTCCGTTTGCGTGCCGTCAAGCCGTCAGATGTCCTGCAGTCACCAGATGATGTGAAGAGAAGAGTGAAGTCCCCGAGTGGAGGAGGAGGTCATGTTCGACAGAAGGCTGTGCGCAGGCCCTCCAGCATGTACAGCACCACCAAGAAAAAGGAAAACCCAATAGAAGACGAGCTGATCTACAGAGTTGGTGAGTGAAAATCTGTTAAAGCTAGTATTTAATTCAGTTTTATTAAACCACGCTGTAGGATGTTTTAATACATTTGAAAAGTCTAATTCTAGTAAAAGACAAGACTATTAGGACGAATCACAAGGTTTAGACAGCAAAAATAAAATATAGAAGGTTTTTATATACCCAAAGTAATCTCTGATGTCGTGGCAGGAACGAGAGGGCGAGACAAAGGAGAATTCACAAACCTTCAGGGGATTTCTGCATCCAGTAATGGGCGGATTGTGGTTGCAGATAGCAACAACCAGT
This sequence comes from Anablepsoides rubrolineatus, assembly GCA_031762495.1. NCBI lineage: Eukaryota > Metazoa > Chordata > Actinopteri > Cyprinodontiformes > Rivulidae > Anablepsoides > Anablepsoides rubrolineatus. The sequence continues at coordinate 18,903,167 of JARVGW010000624.1, read as the reverse complement.
GCATACAGGTTAATAGTTGTTTTTCTTTTGAAACAAGTGTTTTTCATCAACTAGATTCTGGAGAAATGGAATTATTTGGGTATTTTTGTAGGTGTTTTCCAATGATGGCCAATTTAAGATGAGGTTTGGTGTAAGGGGTCGATCACCAGGACAACTGCAGCGCCCGACGGGTGTGGCAGTCGACATGAACGGTGACATCATTGTAGCCGATTACGACAATAGATGGATTAGCATCTTCTCCTCAGACGGCAAGTTCAAGGTGACTGAAAAAGACTGAAAAACATATTTTCATCCCGTGAATTTAATGGGAAAAAAAAAGAAACACTAAATGACCAGACTGTTTTGTTTGCTCACTGCAGAATAAAATCGGCGCTGGACGATTGATGGGACCCAAAGGTGTGGCTGTGGATAAGAATGGACATATCATCACAGTTGATAATAAAGCTTGCTGTGTTTTCATTTTCCAATCCAATGGGAAGCTGGTGACCAAGTTTGGAGCCAGAGGAACTTCAGAGAGGCACTTTGCAGGTATTGTGTTGTATATTGGGAAGAAATACTCATTAAATAAAGCAGCAGGAATCAAGGCATGTGATTGGGCCAGATTTACAGATGTATTTATTTCTTTTATTAAGAATGTTTTTTGTGATCAGCATGTTTTCTTTACAACCTTTAATTTAATGTGTAATCAGTTTCTGCACGTACATCTGTCCGTTTACTTTTTATATGTATTTGTTTTTGCTCTGATTATGTCACACTGAATGCACACACCCAATCAGTCTTATATAAAACAGAGCTATTAAAATTTACAATACATTCTGATGCATGAAACAACGGGATGTTTATTGTTGGGCATGACTTAGATTTTGAAAAAAAAAAAAAACAGTAATTTGCTTGTGTTTTTTGTTTTTAGCTTTTAGTTTTTAGTGTTTTTATGAAGCTGTAACTCACCTGTTCTTTACATTTCCTTTCTCACCTGGACCTTTTCTTTTCTTTTAGAGAAAAGTGGTGCAAACATTGCACTGGAATCAAAGCTTAGTAAATCTGGCCCTGTTTTCAGTAAGTAATCAATTCAACAAGAGTGGTCTGCTTAAATAAATCATTGTTCTTCCTGTATGCTGAATCATAATGTTGCACATCAGAACCACGGATTCTCACTGAGATCATATATTTTTCTCATCGTTTTTCCAAAGTCCAAAAATAGTGTGAAACTTCCTCTCATGTTTTAAAGCGGTTGGTGACTCATAGTTGCTTTTTCCCTTTGCTGTCTGCTTGGCTATTTTCAGGTCCTCACTTTGTGGCTGTTAACAACAAAAATGAGATAGTCGTCACAGACTTCCATAACCATTCAGTCAAGGTATGAGTTTTTGCAGGTATTTGCATGCAGTGTTTGTTGTAATAAAGTTTAATAATACCTGGTCATATTAAAACTTGAAAAAGCAGATTTAATCAAACAAAAAAGGTCTTAGTATAAAAAAACAAAAGGCTACAAGCTGACTTCATAGCTTAAAATTATTACCGGTATGCTTTGTATTATTTTTTGCAATCATATTTTCCATGATGTGTAACAATTGTATTCACTTGGTCTTTTGTGTGTGTGTGTGTTTAATGTTGCGGACAGGTATACAATGCTGATGGGGAGTTTCTGTTTAAATTTGGCTCCCATGGTGAGGGAAATGGACAGTTCAATGCACCAACAGGCGTGGCCGTGGATGCCAATGGAAATATTATTGTTGCTGATTGGGGAAACAGTCGGATCCAGGTTAACCTTAAGACAAAAACATTCTTACCAAATACAGTCGATATAAAACTGTGTAAAAGTTACTCACCTGTCTTGTTCTTCTCTGTTGTAGGTGTTTGACAGCTCAGGGTCTTTCCTGTCCTACATCAACACTTCAGCTGATCCCCTTTATGGCCCTCAGGGTTTGGCCCTTACATCTGATGGCCACGTGGCAGTGGCGGACTCTGGGAACCACTGCTTTAAAGTCTACCGCTACCTGCAGTAGAGCTTTGAGACAGCCATAAGCACTGATGACGCGACAAATATATTTCATGGGGCGCGATGACATTTCCAGTACAGCTTTTTGATGTGCACATCAGCATATTCGTCAGATAGAATTGTCACCTTATTTTATCTTTATGATGTGTATTGAAGGTTCATCCTTTATAAGTTCAGTAATGTAGCGTCCTCGAGACAAATACTGATATAAACATATGGACTGGCTTTAGAGAATGTGCAAAGGCATCTTGGTGTGATATTATTAAACCAGACTTTCTGTCAAATCTGTCACTTTAGAATATAGACTGAAGTATTTAATCAGCTCAGACCTGTTCAGATGCATGAAGTTTTTTCTTTTTTTTTCTCAGTTTCTAGGCAACAACATAATTGTTTTTTACCTAAAGGTAGTTAATGCTTTCAGTGAAATGAACAAAGCTATGCTTCTGCAGCAATGAAATGTAAACATTCTTATTTACGTGCATCTGTCATGAAATATAACCACCATCTGTGCATTGATTTGCTGTATGTACTGTATATACTGTACATGAATGTACATTGTACATATTAGATCACGCTGTATGTAAGTGCTATGATTTTAAAACAGTTTTTTGCCTGTTCAGAGAGCAGCAGATGATGAAGGATCCCTGGAGTCTACATGTGTGTGGCAGCTTTGGACACATACTCAGCACATGCGTTTAACGATGAGTGTCATTATGTAAGCAGCACAATGATCATTTTTGTTTATAACTGTTACTTTAAAAGAAAAAAACAATGTAAAGTGCTAATTTATTTTATTTTTTACTAGCTCAGCTTTCAAAAAATATTTTTCTATGTTTTTTCCTTTTCTTTCTTTTTTTTTAATTTACACCTTTAAGGGGAAATTTCCCATAAAGCAGAATTCAGCATCCATAACATCCATATCTTAGCATTTTATACAGGTGGGCAGCTTGTTTCCACAAAAAACACATCTTTTTATTTTATTTTTTTGGGATGCCAAATTGTTTTTGTTTTGTATGTTTTAAAACAATATGACAAATTGTATTTATTATTTTGCCTTGAACAATTTATCAGCTTTATTCAATGAGTGCTATCAACTGACATGAATAGCAATTTCTCAGGAAACTTTCTGAATTTGGTAAAAGTGTTAGTGAAACAATATTAGACTTTTTTTATATGCACGAACATGATCAATTAGAAAAACTGTATTTTGCATCTAATGTCACAAAAATGATGAAGATGGAATATGAATTCTGTTTTGAGGTGTTTGTTTTTTTGTGTGGCTTTAAAACAAACATAACCAGTTATATTACTGTGAATGACCATTTGTTACATGAGATTGGCGAGTGAACGCATCAACGCTTAAGAAAACTGCTCAAAGGGATACATTTGTAAGCTTCTTGTCTCTTAGACATTAGTTCCTTCCGTCATAATGCCAAAATATAACTTTAATGCAAGAACTCATCCCCTGGTGGTGCTGTTGTTGCTTTTGCTCCCCCTCATGTTAATTTTATGTAGTACCTGGAAAAAAGTGCCACAGCTGAGGAGAGAAAGATTGTAGTCAAGACCGTTTCCTTGTCCAACTTAATTATCTACAGTGCTTTGTTTAACATCCAAATACCAGGTATAAAAGTGAAACCTCAGCATTTTAGTCAGAGAGGAAGCTGCTGTTTTATCTGTCATTTGACTTGTCGCCAAACAGGAGCAAAGACATGTTTTAAGGGTCAAATGCTCCCCTCTTTTGAGATGTATCTAAAGTATTTTACCCTACTCACATCTATGTTTTCTTTATGAATATGCACTGGTAATAAAAGCACATGGTTTAATGAGCTGTGGTCATGAATGTGCCAACCCATTCTTATATTGAGCAGAACGTAAAGGACAGGAGTCTGAAACTTTTACAGTCAAAAAGAGATATTTCTGCTCCACCTCCCACTAAAGAAATTGGCGAGAGATGCAAAATCTAAAACACAACTCATTAGATTTTGTATAAATGCTACAAAAACAAAACTGCTACACTGGAAAAAAATATATAAAATATAAACTACTGACGATAAACTTGTATGAAGAAATACTTGTGTTGAATCCACTTTGATAAAATTCTTGAAGTTGAAAATTTCAGCACATAGAAAAAGTTCATCAACACATTGTTCCTTTCATTTTTTCTTATCATGGCTTCAAGAATATTAATAAAGCCAGATGTGGCACCAGAGCCAGAGTACAATATATTTTTTTAAATAAACATAACTGATAAACAAAGTAGCAGCTGTGCAAAATAATTACACTTTTATTTTTGACCTCAGAACTGCCCATATTCAGCATCATATGCAATCTGTAAAATGATTAAATTGAAACAATTTTTTTTTGAAAAAGTATTTATTTTCAGACCAGGTTGTGCTTTAGGTCTATGTTACAAATGCTTACAGTAAATGCAGTATGCCTTTTTAACAATAGCCATTTCCCAAATCCTCCAAATGGTACATTTTTATGTAAAATATACAGTACATACATACATTAATGTACATAAAACTCTCAGAATGCACTCAAAGCATTAGAGCGGAATAAAAAAGCATTGTAATGTAATCAAAGAACATGACATTTTTATGAAGTGAAATCTGGACTAACTGGTTGCATGAACCAAAAGTACTTAAGAAACATGAAATAAAGGTATTACAGGTTGCATAGACTTGTTTTTAATCTCAAATCAAAACTGCATAAAACCCCAACATATTTAAAACAGACAAAAGAAGTAGTGTTTATAATAGCATGAAGAGGTATTCAGATTCTGTGCCTTGATATGAGAAAAAAAAGCACAAGTAAACATAAAGCTTGTTGAAAGTTTTACAATATTTACACAGTATTTGAGAAACATGGCATTCATATAATAACCATGCTACATAAAAAAAGACAGAAGAGAGAAAAACACAAATGATTTATGAAAAAAAAATCAATGCACTGAAAAATAACTTAACAATTTTAATACTAAAAAATCTTATAGAGAATTCTGACAAAAATAACACAAATACATAATAAAACATTTTTCCCTTTATGTGAAATGTGATTACAAATAATTAAAATCATTTCTGTGAAAGGAATTTACTGTAATGGTTATCTCTATGGAGCTGCACAAGTCAACACTCAAAGTGTACAAATTCTTTTATCAAGTGTGAAAATGGTTCTTCTGGGAAATAGTTGATTTTGAACCTTTACTATATTACTCTGTACACTGCAGACCAGCTGTCTTTAAAGTTGCTTCTATAATTGTCCTCTTACAAAACGGTTTCTCTTTTCTGATTTGATTTAGTGCCACGTGTCAATCATAAAATCTTGAAATCATACATTGTTTTAACAACTAGATATTAGAAAAAAAAATGTCACAATAACAGTAAGCTACTGATAAATACTGGGATATACAGTCAGATGCAGTCTGGTTGAAACACAGCAGATTAGACACAGTTCCACAAATTCAGTTCAAATCATTTTTAACTTTTCAGAATACAATAATTATATGCATGCAAAACGTAAACACAACAATTTCCATTCAAATGATTTTTCTTTCATTTGAATACACGATTTACTGATCACACAGGACAAACATTTTACAATAATAACAATAAAAAATCCTCAGAATCCTGGGAACTTCTTAGGCACACACTGAAACTAAAGACAACTAATTCTTGACGACAAAGAGATACACTTTCTCAGTGAAAGCAAATTAGTGTCTTGGTGCGCGTAAATGTACAAAGTCTGTTTAATAACTACAGCAAGTAAGCAAAAACTATCCATCTTCTCTTGACCTAATCAGCAAAACAGCCAATGCCATTCAAGTTAAGAGGAATCTCCTGTAGCACCTTTGGAAACAAAACAACACCTTTTGTTTTGGATCGGTTGGCAACAAAAGCCGATCAATAACAGAAAGTGAGAGCTGACAACTTGACAAGTGCCTTGTAACAGCTGCTAACACTGACTGTCCATCTCCTGCTTAGTGTCCAGATCACTCCCTGGCTTTGGAAGTGCTGCAGTATTTCAAGTAGTTTTTTTCTGAATAGTGTCTAGGCTCTAGTAGTTCATGTTGCTTCACACAGTCTTTTTTTTTTTTTTTTGAATTTCAGCTAAATATGAGGCACTTGCAAAATAAAAGGATCAGATAATCTCTCAATCAGTAGTCGGTTAGACCTCAGAACTGTCAGTGCTGCCGAGGCCTTGAGTCATCATGGGCTCAGAGCTGTTAGAGTTAGTGGGCACGTCTTTCTTCCCTTGCTTGGCTCGTACCAGTAACACCACTAAAATGATAAGGAGCGCGGTGAGGAGCAGTCCAACAAATACACCGATGATTAACACCAGCATGTTGTCACTGTCTTTTTGGTTGACTGCGTTGGGGATGTTTTTTTCTGTGAAAACTTCCCCGCCCGGACTCGTCCTCCACTGACTGCTGCGGTCCAGAGCGATGTGCAGGATGTTGGTGCCACGGTTGTTGTTCTCACCGATTTTCTTTACTATGTCTGGCACATCATCGGCTGACCTTCGAGCGCGACGCTGACCCTTTTGAAGCGGATTCAAGCGCTGGCTCATCACATGATATTCCAGGCTTCTTTTCCCGATGCCACGGTTAGAATTGTCCCGGGAACGGACGGTGTAGATGGCATGGATGTACCATTCTCTCCCTGCAGCCACCTGGCAAGAACAATAGACCCCATATAATGGTTTGTCTGTCTGTTTAAGTTGGGGGTGGAGGGCTGAGGGAGCTATCAACTGGACTAGTTTTTACATGAATTAAACCAAAACAGAATATCTCACAGAATTCATTGTTGCAATATTTCCTGTTTCTGAGCCTTTGTAAAACCACTAGATGTCACAGTGGAGCAGTAGATTCAAACTCCAAACTGGGATGAGTTTGTTTACATGTATATCACCACTTGTACTCAGGCTTGCGTTTATATCAGAGTTGAAAGTGAAAGATCCTTGGTCCTGTCTTGCTGCTGAAGCCAGCTCATTCCTTATCAGTGTGCTGAGCAAACCCAAGCAGGCAATATACTAAGGTGTTCATTTTAAACTAAGAACACATAAGGAAGTCAAATAAAATCCCTCTGCTTTCAGAGAACCTTTGAATTTTCATTCTCTTCTTATACTATTTGGATGGATGAAAGATATTACTGCTGCAAATTCAACAGACGTAGAAACTAAGTGCTAAGTTTTTTTTTTTTTTTTTTGGTTACATAGAAACTAACTAACCCCAACAAAATAACCCCATTTTAAACACAATGTGTTCAGTCGATATGCAATTTTGTACAAGAACAGAAAAGCTTTCATACCAGTGAAGGACACCTCCTGCCTGTGGACCTAATGATTCTTTTTCCTCTAAAGCCAAAAAACAGTCTCAGTGACTAGAAGAAGCAATCTGGACATGATAAAAGGCTGAAGCTGTGAGTCATGCTCTGTGATCCAAGGCCATTAGAAACCAGCTAACATGGAGACGGGATTACTCACTCACAACAAACTTTCAGCTGAGGTATAGAAACTAGCTGGTCAGTGAATCTATTTTTCCATCTTGTTAAAACAAAAATAAAAACGTCACTTTATAAAACCTCCAAATATTGCCAAATCGTAATTATTAATATTCATATTGTTTGTGCAGAGGATTTTCATGATCATACTTGTTTCTAGGGCCGGCTGTGGTGGAGTGGTTAGGGGAGTTGTCTTGGAACCGGAAGGTCGCCGGTTCGATCCCCCGTCCAGCCGTTTCA
>JARVGW010000624.1:18872880-18894432 GCA_031762495.1 Anablepsoides rubrolineatus | reverse complement strand
AGTCTGTTAGTGTACAGCGCTTTGGGGTCCGGAAGGACTTGATAAAGCGCTATATAAGTTCAGTCCATTTACCATTTGTTTCAGAAAACAGAACAAATCTGATTTAAAAGTAGCTAAATAAAACATTCACAAAGGCCACAGGATTTTATTGATATATGAGTGAATAATAAGAGTGTATACACTGAATATGCTTACCATATTTAACCTTTATACTGACCTGAAACAAAGCAGTAGAATCTATTCTGAAACCATCTGCTCCAGGTTGTCTCACTAAAGGTAATGCACCGGGGTCATCCACTGCCAGGAAAGCATTAAAGTTTATATCGCCAAATGAGCGGGCCTGGGTCTCCGGTTGAGCCTTATCCTGAAGTGACAGAATCACAGAGTAAAGAATATAGAGGTTTGAACAGATCCGAAGCACATCTGACCTAACAAGAACTGTCACTTTATTACTTACGATGATTTTGAATCTGTAGAGTAGAGACTGAGCATCAGCCAGACAGCCAAACTCAAAGTTGCTGGGGTTGTATTTTGGAACATACCCATCAGCTCCTGTACACAGGAAGACTTTCTCTATGTTGCAAAAAAAGGAGTCGCCCAAGTTTTGCACTGGATCCACCATCACTCTGCCATAAATAGTGTCGCCTGATAAAAGAGAAACATATTGTTGATGAATGAAAAATGTGAAATCGTAAAGTTTTTCAAAACCTGGTTAGAACATGCTGAATTCTTGCTTTCTTAATTTGCTGGCTTAGAAAGATGATGCAAAGGAAGCCAAAAAAAACACTTCACAGAGGTCTTATTTTATTTTCTATTTATTTCACAGAGAGAGAAAATAAACCAGAAAGGATCTGCTAAGTCAACAAAAACAAAATGCACACAGAGATTTCTTTTTGATCAAAATAAGGGAAAGACATTCAGAGTGCTAAGCAGTGAAGAACAAGAAAACGTCTGCTCGATTTCCATTACTTCTGGAATGCCGTGTTTTTTTGTTTTGTACTTTACCTTGTGAGAAGGCAGTGTCGCTCTCCTGTCCAAAGCCCATGGAACCGTCTGAGAGCCAGAGCATTCGTTTGGAGAGTAAGATCATCTGTGTGTTTAAACTGAACTCAGCAGCCACTGGATCACTGACCTAAAATCACATGGAAGTATTAACGACGTAAAGAAAAAAAACACACACTTAAAGATGTGAGAAAGATTTATTTCATGCTAGAGAATCCTCTTATACTGAAAAGTTGTTTTAGTCAAAACTTTGTAAATGATCATTTGTATGATCTTATGTAATACTGAGAGTTTGTAAGATATGCTAGCACTCAGGCAGTGTGTTGAGGGGGATTCTCTCTGAGAAAGATCCAGGAGATGCTGAGGAGACTATGTCACTCAGCTGGTCTGGGAATGTCTTGGAGTCCTGGCAGAAGAGCTGGAAGAGGTGGCTGAGGAAAGAGATTTCTGAGCCTCCATGCTCAAGCTGCTGCCCCAGTGAACTCCAGAACAGGTGGCAGATAATTGTTGGTTGGTTGGATGGATGGATGAATGAATTTTGTCATGACCTTGAATGTTTTTTGATGCTTGGGTGATTTAATATTTGATCAGCTCAAGAACAAGTACAAAACAGTTGAAAGCAGAAATCTTGAAGAGAAACTTCTGTTATCAAAGAACACAGAGCTGATCTAGTTTTAGTTTGTCGCTGTCTGGTTGTTTACGATGTTTATACGTCTGCTTTGGGCTTGCTGCATGCCCCCCCCCGCCCCATTAGTCTAATTTAGATGCAGCTCATCTCCGTTCTCTCCCCAGCCTCCCCCTGTATGAACAGATTTTCTTTGTTAAATTAAATAAATTAGACACAGATGCTGTGGTTGTCAGGCTTTGTCACATGATTTAGATTCACAGGGGCTTTATGAATGAATCATTTGCCAAGAATGTTCAAAATCATATTCACCATCAAAAACATATACAGTGCATGTCATACAAAAACAAACAAACTGGGTATAATAGAACACATGTACCTGATTTTACCATATTTTTCTGGTAAGGTAAATCTACCTGCTGAAAGCGAATATCCAGGTCGAAGGTGAGTGGCTCTCTGGGACTGCAGACCAGAGGGATGTTGTACTCCAGGTTTGGAGGAGAAGTACAGGGGATCAGTTTCACTGTGTAGACGCCTGAATAATCACGCACCTGATAAAATGCATTCAGAAGGAACCAGTCACAAAAAATAATTAAAAGAAAAAGAAACAAAAATAATTCAACTATTTCTCGGAATAAAAATAGAAGCGTCCTCACTGCAAAATCAGAGCTGAATGTCCACTGTTGAATAGGCTGATTGTAGGTTGGCTCAGTCCTTACGAGGCTGAGGTTAAAGGTTAAACCAGGGTGGTCCGGGCACATGACCATGGAAGTGAGTAATGTTGCTGATAAAACAAACAGAGCAGTAGAACATAACCCAACTCCAACAACTAACATGTATTTAATTCTGTTTAGAATTTTTAGCATTTGGTAGCATTTGCTTTTGTTTCAGTTTAATATGGTACACTATGAAAGAAAATCATGTTTATTCTGGACTCCACAACTTCAAAATGACATATTGTACCTGGGTGATCAAACACAAACAGGCCTCTGAATCGAGCCTCTGTGCGGAAGTTAACTACCAGTTGTCCCTGGGTATTTATACGCATACTGGTTGGATAAAGAGCACCTGCAAAGACAGAGACAGACCATTCAGATCTGGTGACTCAGTAAATACAAAAACACCCAACTGAACCACCACTGAAGCCTGCCTTGTAGTTCAGCCTCTGACGGACTACCGATTCCATCCCTCCATAAGATGGCAGTGTCGTACACAAAAGTGAGTCTCAACTCTGACTGTAAGTCAAAGTGCTGCCATCCTCCTGCTCCCACGGGAGAATGAAACACATAGGAGACATGCAGTGGAACTCTGACGGTCACAAAAGACTGGACCAGATTCAGCACCTGCAATGAAAACAGCATGATGTGTGAATTCAGTCTAAACTTATTTTATTCACAAAAAATAGGACACAATAACAACAACAAAAACCTGGATGCAATAAGAATACAATATTTTAATAAACACTATAGAACCATAAACTGCTCGTGTCTGATTTATGTTTGGAGTTGACTCAACAAAGTCAACAGATTATGCAAATATTTAAAACTTTAGTTAAGTTAAGGCACATTTCACACAATTGACCACACTTTGTGCCAATAATTACTTAAAGTTCTCATGATTTCTAGCTAAAATATTTGAGTATTCAGCACAGGATTCATGGTCTCCAACTATTACAGATGAAATACTGCATATTACCCTAACAATCAGCTTTATCTCTGCAAATGAAAAAAAAATTGTATGTGTGTTATGATAAATGTGCCATTCTCTCTTAAAATGGTCCAAGTCCTCTTTGGTATCTGCACTTTCCTCTGACCTGACAGAAATACCTGCCTGCACCGGCTTTGTGTTCATGTGTAGACGTGCCTTCGCCTCTGGGCACTGAGAGCTGAGGCAAATGATTTGCTGAATGGCCTTCTGACACAGCCTGCTGGGCTCTAATAGATTCCTGTGGTCTTGTTAAGCTGGGCACGAAGACTTGCACTGTGACATGACACTAGTCTTGGACTACACTGAGCTGTCTCCAATCAGCCGGTCTACCTACTTTAAGAAGCACTTGGGTCACAGGGCACCCACAAACAAAGGCTGTTCCTTTTTCTGTTGATCCAATCCCACAGAACCTGAATCTGAACCTGAGGAACTTCTTTCATTTTTTTTTTTCTTAACAGGCTGGTTAAAAGTCTGCCTACTTATTATTAATTTGACCAAAATATCACTGTGGTTGTAACTTAATGAAGGAAAAGAAAGTCAGCATGTTCATCTTTTATTGTGATGTAGATGTTTGACTGAAGCAGTTTATTTAATTGACAGCAGACTTGTCAAGACAAGTGTATTCATTCTTACATTATGTGGCTAGAGTCAACACATTTCAATTTTTTGATGGATACTTTTCTCACCTTCTTGATGCCTTTGTTATTAAAACAAACCTGAAGCTATGTAAAATGAGAAACTCATATTATAATAAGAAAATCAATATATATGAAAACCTTTGCAGGGAGAAGAAAATATATTCATCTGTGCTTTCAAATTGAATTAATAATTCTCAGCGTGGACTAAGTAAAGTTTTCACCATGATGTGCCCTCATGAATTCTTCTGGACCTTCTTTATCAACTTTCTACCTTAATTAACTCAATGTGAACTAAGGACACGTTTCCAAGGTGAATGCAAATGTCGAGGGCTGTAAGGCATGTGTGCCAGAAGGCCGGAGGGAGATTTAAGATTTCTCCACCCTCCAGCACTGAGTGTAACATACTGCAAAAAGAACAAATAAGGACTTCTTTTCTCAGATTATTCTTACCACTTTGACAAGTGTTGGATTGGACACTACATTCATAACCTGAATCTACACATAAATATAGATGCAATCGTTACAGGTTAATAGGTGCTTTAGAATATTTCACAAAAATAAAAGCTGGCAGTAACCCTTTAAAAAGAAATGAAAAAAAACAACTTTTTTTTTTTATTGCGAGACCAATAACTACTGAGTTTATACTCCTACCCCTAAGGGAGGACATGCTTTTTTATTGGCTTGTTGCAATTCCAGAAATAAAATGCTGAAGCTCAAATGTAGAGCTTCTTACCTGTCCATCAGTCCCAATGGTGCCTCCACAGTCACTGAGGAGCTCAGACATGTCATAGTAGCTGATGAATTCCCATAAGCAAGCCTCCAAGTTGAGGTTTCTGTAGAACCTTAGCGCACCAGACCCTCTTAAAGAACTGTCGTATTGGTAAGGCTCTGTATTGCCGATCACTTCTGGATTCTTAGTGGCCTCAGTAAGAAATCCGTAGCGGGTCTTGACCTCATTATAGTCCAACAAATTGGAGCAGCGATGGTTGCCAACACGGGTCCCATCAGGGCTCAGAGTCAGCTCAAAGTTAGAAAGAGGTCGGGTTGACACGACAGGTAGCATTCCTGTAGGAGGAAACAAGTGGTAAGAAAGTACTTAATAAAAAAAGAAAAATGAATTAGTGTTGTGATATGTTAAAACTACCACTTTCAAGACCATATTTTCAAGTCAGTTGGTTTCTAAGTTTAGTCAGGAAACACCAGAAGTAAACATCTGTTGTTCTCACCATCAATGTGAGGCATGGTGACAGTTAATTTGATGAGATTGGGGTGGTCTGTATCCTCTGCTCCGCTGTATCGCAGCTTGGCAGAGAAAGGTTCGGCCCCCACTGTACCTGCAACACGAGGCTGACACATTCCTGCAACCGGGCAATATAAATAAAAGAAAAACGTTTATGTAGTTTCCCAGAAGAATTCTGGAAAATATACAGTACTTCATTTTCTGTATGAGTGAGGCTAAGTAGGCTGAACTCGCCTTTGTCTGTGCTGATTGACACTATGGGGCTACTAAGTTCTAGACCTTCATCCCCATTAGAGTTGACAGCCCTTGCAGCACACTGGACCCTAGAACCAGCCTGGAAATAGACTGAGTCCAAAGTTATGAGTTTGGAGGAGGTGAAGAAAGTGTCAAAATCAACTTCCCTCATCGGGCTGGTGACACCGTCTGGACCTGTGGGAGCGCTCACAAGCCAACGATAGCGAGTCAGTGTGTTATTGATGTTCTCGCTTACGCAAATAGACCCCGTTTTCTCATAGTCCGGATACTTAGGATTGCAAGCCTGAAAGAAAAAAATAATGTTTGCATATGAAAAAAAGACAGAAACAACAATCAACAATGGAGACAAATATTTACTGGCTTTTGGTTTATTATTTTTTTGAGACGTACAGTGACACAGACGGCAGGGTATCCAGCCACAGGCAGAGAGTCCCCACTCCTTCTGATGTCATCATAATGATACAGAGAAACCACTCTGGGTATAGAGGGAAACGTGACATCTGCCATGCTGTTGGACTCTTCAATGTAAATAATGGTTTTGCTCATCTGCCAACACACCAATTATAGAGTTATTCAAGGAAAACAAATTACTTGTTTCACAACACTGTGGCAATTAAATTTAACCTTAGTTTCTGCCACCATGTTTTCATCAGGCTTAAGATGGACAGTGAAGGCCTCTCTCATTTCTCTGATACCATCATATAAAACCTCCACCTCCACATAGTGCTCTGTATCACCCTGTTTGAACACAATTTCTGCAGGAGAAAGGAGAGAAATTTGACAAATATTTTCCAGCAAAATCCACTCGGCTGGTTGCCTGATAAAAGAAGCTGGGAATAATATTTACCCTCGGAAATTGGATGGTAGTCCTCCCCAGAGGTAGCAGATCCATCTTTGGTGTGAACTCGAACAACAGAAACTTTGGAGGTGTCTCCAACACGCAAGACAGGGATCTTCACCACAGAGACTTGACCTTTTTCCTTTGGTTCATTCACACTAAATTTGGTCTCCCCAAAACTAATAATAGGCCCTGAAAAAGCATTTCATTCCATTTTGATCATGCTGGTAAACTGTCAGATTACAAAGATTTCAGATATTACAGCACAAATGTTACAACTATGAAACTCTTTCCACTATAGCAATGTTATAACCAGATCTAAAACAAAAGAAGTAACATTAAACTAAAATTCTCCCCATAACTGCTTTAAGCAGGTCTATTTCTATGAGCAAAAATAAACAAGAAAGCAAAGCATCCTTACTGTCTGCATCATCATTTATCTTAATGAGTGTTTCATTCTGCTTCCCAATTGAAGCTCCGAACGGAGAAGCACTCTTGGGGCTCCCCAACACAAGACGGAGCTCTTCTTCCTCCTCATGTTGTGTGTCATCAACCAGTACCAGTAAACAAGGTTTTTCACTCTCTCCTGTAAAATAAAAAGCAAAGACAAGTTGAAACTGAGCCTTGATATGTCCTAATGTGCATACAATTCTTTAACCTAAGAAGAGGATGAGTTAGGTTTTACTGTACTACCTGGTGAGAAGGTGATAATAGAGGCATCTGTGTTTGGCCTCTCAATGAAGTCCATCATGACCTGGGCTGTCCCTTGCCGGCTGTAACAGCGAACTGTAGACTTGTAGCTGATATCTCCACTACGATACACAGTGGCTGAGATCTGTCCTGCATTCTCATTTCCTACATGCACAGCATGGCGAAACTGCACCTTTGGCACTGAAACAAAAATAATTTCATTCAGATAAAAGAAACAGAACTAGTAACATCAGATACATTGTGTAATTATTTCAGTAAACATCATGATTTTTTACTTACGGTCAGAAACAGAGTCATTGATAACGATGACAGTCTTGCTTGGCTCCCCGAGGATCCCATTCATAGGCATTCGTAGTACCAGTTCAAACCTCTCTGGTCCCTCCAGAACCGGCTGACCAAGATCATCCAGAATAGTCACGCGAAATGTCTGCGTGGTGACCCCTGGTGCAAAGTCCAGATTTCGGCTGATCCCCATATAATCTACACCAGCTGCTCCCAACACAGGATAGGTAAGATGTGGAAAACAACATATGTTGGTATTAGAAGGATATAATGGTCCTATATAAACTACTAAATTGGGAGTGTTATGTAAGGTGAAAGATGAAATGCCATACCCTCCATGACAACAAAGTATTTTGTCACATAGGTAATAGTTATGAATAAATTCATGAATAAAGCTATATAGCCGAGAGCTAGAGATCTCTCTGATGTCCAGTTCCTGATTTTTCGTTTGGCACTCTTAAAAGAGCCTTTGTAATGAGACCTTGACCTTTGCCTGCAGGGCCTTTTTTTTCACAAATTTATCACCCAGATATATATGGGCTTGGATTTCTATCATCCTGCATATGATAAGAAGCTAGTTGCCTTTACAGTTGTAGGTAGGAGAAGAGTTGTTAAGAATCTGTGAAAAGGGAGATGACTGCCTGGGGGTAAGAGATAATAGAAGCTATAGGCAAGACCTGAAGAAATAGCAATCTGACTTGAACTCAAAAATGCTTGCCAATGTGGAGAAGAATCAGTATGCCTCCCAGTAATGCAGTGCCCAGTCAGAATAGCATTAGCATCATAACTATGTGTACATCTAATGCCTATAAGACAAGGTCTGAACTAAGAAACTCTGGACTCTATCCCTCGCAACCTAAATGTTTACATTCCCCAGGCCATCCACTTAACATATCCAGAGTGGAAATCTTCTTGCACAGATGAGCTCAGGAATACAAAGACTGACAGGATGATGACTTAAGTCCATTGTTTTGTTTAGTTTACATTTCTTTAAGCGTGGACTAGCTGAAGCTGTCAGAGAAGGATGTTTATCAGAGACACATACCCTCAGCAGAGACAGGATCTGTCTTTTTGGAGCGCACTGTGACAGTTCCTCCTTTGGAAAGATCGGTCCCCGTCCTCCATACCTGCACTTCCACAAATCCATCACTCTCATCCACATGGTATTCTGTGCTTCCAAAGTAGAAAACAGGATCTGGACAGAACAACGGAGGACAATGAGAAATAAAAGAACACAAGGGTATAGAGTTCATTATACAATTAGAACAATAAATTTGAATACATGATGTAATTGGGCACTTGAATTCGTAATGGCTAGCATACTGTGTTAGATTATCTGTAATTACAAGCGAACCAAGGGACCTCTTCCATCCAATTAGCAGCAGGTATTCAACAATATAACTGTGGACCTTAAAAAAATCATTTTTGACGTCCCGCCACAATATTTCGGAAGTATCTTATTTTTTTTGGGCTGCAAAAAAGTTTAATAAACAAAAGGAAACCTTGAGGCAAAACAGAATTTCCTAGTTCTGTTCTGAATGAGCCTGCTGGTTGTGCTGACTTTGATAGTGATGGGTGTGAGAGGCAGACAGGATGCCTGACAGGAGGTCTGGGGGATGTAAAGCTTGAAGTGCCAGCCCAGGCCTGTCTGACTGCAATTAGTGTTTCTACGAGCTGAGATTCCACGGCAGCCAAACTCACCTGCTGTGATTTTAACTCTTCAAGTGCAACTCTCTCCTTTCTCTGCTGTCCAAAATGTCATGATGCTTGTGAGATGCTTGCTAGATTGTGGGCTTCTGTGTTTGTTTGCTTTGGCAGGGGGTCGCCATCTACTAGCTAATACAGAAGACTGAATCTGAATCTAAATAAGGCAAAAATTTTATTAAAACAAAATAATATACATACTTTTTGTCAATTACTGAATATTTCTTTGTAATCACTAATGGGGCACAACTTAGCTGTAAAAACATTATGCTTTTGAAAGCAGCTGTGACCAAACACTGAATAAACAGAGCAAATGACAATGGCTATGGGCAGAGTTGTTGCCATGACAATGGAGCTCAGTGCCAACAAAATGGTACTTATTTCTCATAACAAATTATAAGGGAAAATGGACAATGTGAAACCAAATGATAAATTAAAAAACAAACCCATTTTGTTGTTGATTATGTTATCTCCTCAAAATAAATTAATTAATAAAACAGAGAGTGAATAACTGTCAGTCAGTGGTGCTGCCAGGCAGGAAAAATATATTTATTGTCTCTCATTATGCACTTTTTCCACCAAGTAATCTGAGTGATGAATAAAATTGAACATGTTTTTTGACTTGAATTGCTTAATGACAAATATACTGTGAAGAAAGGAAACAAAATAAACATTTTAAATGAAATTGGAGTTCACAAAAAACAATGTTGTTCTTCCACTTCCACCAGATAACCTTCCTAACTGTGCTCGAACCCACTGCCTCAGGATTAGAAGACCGTGGTGCTGAGCACTGAGCTATTGAAACGCCACACCACCACACAAAAACTCTACATTCATGAGTTAAACAACCCTGCAACACTGTGCAAGCAAAGGCCAGAACACATCTATTCTTAATCTGTTATAATATGGGCAAGAAAATAAATACTAAATTAGAAGGCTTGCAGCTGCCAGAACCTTTCTCCACAGAGAAACCAAACAAAGATGGTTTTGGCTGCCTGCACTGGGTCTCTACCTGGAGGAGTAATCAGATCTACAAGGCTGAAGGCTGGCAGCCAGGAACTCGGGCCCTGTTGGACTCATCCAGTAATCAGATAAGGTTTTTGCACCACACAAACAAAAAGCTTCAAAGACCGAAGGCCCATTAACTGAAAGGTAAACCGTTCACAACCTCCATCGGCTCAGCAGCAACTCTAACACCAGAATGCACATCTAAGGTTACATAGATGGAAATGGAGAGGATCTGAATTCAGCCTAAACTTTTAGGTGTTTTGACTCACAATTATGGAAATCATCAACCTCTTGATGGCTTCAATTAATTAATATAATAACTTTTTAAACAAAAACAAATGCAAAAAATAAAGAAGCGCACTTTTGTAAAAATCAGTGTGCCTTAAACTTTGTTCTGCAAAATAATGCTGCAAAGTAAATAGCTCTCGTGTTAAATATGCATGAACATAAAATAAAAGTTGAGACATGGGGAAAGACTCAGACATCCCTGAGGACGCTGTTAAACTTCCTCTGACGGCTTGATGTCACTTGAACTTTGCACATAATTCCCACAGCCCTGCGTGGCTTCTTTAATGGTAAAATTCAATTGAGCCCAGGCAAATGCTCTGCTGCCAACTGTGCAATACAAAAAAAAAATGTCTCCACCAAAACATTTATGAGCAAGACCATTAAATAGTTATGAAAAACCAGCACCAACAACATCTAATGGCAGCAAAAAACATCTGAATTTATATAAAAAAACACTGAACAGCAAAAGACTGGTCTAAAGTATTTTTTGCTTGTGGACATCTGTTAATATATTTTCAAAAATGGGAATCCAGGTGGGACATAATGATAGGGTTTGCGTGTTTCCCCTCGATTCGTGCCACCCATCGGTAAAACAGTTTGTAATCATACTTTCAAAACCAGAGTCAAATCTTCAGGCGAGTGACTCAAGACTATAAATAACACCAGCCAAGTCCTGCTGTACAAGCATTTTCATGTCTTACGGTCTGACCCCACCAAAACATTTTCCCGGATGCAGAGTCAATATCAAACAGCAATTACCTCTGCAAGAGAGAACAAGTTTCTCCAAACACATTGCAGGCAAAAGCAACAAGGTGGAAATCACTGGGATTTGGCATCCATGTTGTCTGACACACGGGAAAACAGCTGGTGCTGTAAGGATTGCAGCTGTTCAGGATAATGTAGCAAGACTGGACAGCTTGTAAACGTTCTGTTTTGGTTTTTTTTAGCCCCATATTATTTACCCTTTACAGAAAAAGAGGGAAAGTATAATTTAACATCTATTTTAGAGGGATACAGAACAAAAGGTGTGCAAAAGGATTTAGGCAGAAGTACACTCAGCAACTTATTCTCACCACACAGTTTTCAACTCTTTACTTTCTCCTGTTTTTTTCTAAATCATTTTGAGAAAAAGTTACCGGTTATGGAAAATAACATGTCATAGGCTATTGTACACAAATAACTGTGCAGCAAGATGCTATTACCAAATGATAGTACTTTTGACACGCACAGAAAATCCTTCAAATCACAGTCCACAGTCCAGAAGACTTTTGGCATCTTTAGTGATACATTCTAAATAAAAGTTGTTAAACTTTGAGGTTTCTGTGAACTAATGAATGATTTACAGCTATACAAGTTATTGTCTGTCAACAGGTGACCCTGACTGAAATTGTAGCAACAATCATTCACAAGATCAGGCAAGTGAACTATTAATTATACCACGTGCTTTTACAGTATGAGTCCTATTCAAACATTCATATGCAGATTGGGGACATTCAGTGTCTTGCTCAAGGGGTGAGAAAAGCCAGAATCAAACGGACACCTCGCCGATTGACAACTGCCTTTTATCCTGAGCCACAGCCACCCCTATCAGGTGATTTGATTGGATAACAAATCAAAGCAACAAACCCAGAACTCAATTTAGCAATTTTAGATGTTGCTCTATTTAAAGTGAATTAAAAGCGAAGCAGTTGAAGTCTGGAACGTGTACATTGTTTTGTCCCTACAGTTTATAGTTTATTTTAAGCTGATTAGATTTCTTTCTTTTCTGGATAATCTAGCATACTAATTAGTGAAATTAATGTTTTTGTTGGAAAGGAAGAAAAGCAATAATGCAAATATAAACCCTTATTACTTGGTTTTCTTGCATGTTAAAAAGGGTGAATTATGTATTTGCATAAAGCAAAAAAAATGTGCACTTTGCTGACCTGTTTCTATACTTTATTCATGCAACATATAATGCTTTATTACACATCTTGTTAAAAAACCCTTTGGTAAATTGGAAGATTTTTCTTGATTTGTTTAAACTAACTACTCGAGTTGAAAC
Organism: Anablepsoides rubrolineatus; assembly: GCA_031762495.1. Lineage (NCBI taxonomy): Eukaryota > Metazoa > Chordata > Actinopteri > Cyprinodontiformes > Rivulidae > Anablepsoides > Anablepsoides rubrolineatus. The sequence continues at coordinate 18,882,090 of JARVGW010000624.1, read as the reverse complement.
CCCCACAAAGCTGCTGAGAAAACCTCCTGGGGAGTTCCAGCATATAGACATCACATTTAGGGCCAGGTGCTTGGCCAGGCACAGGCTCTCTCTGCACATGCAAGTGCAACACTTGAAAGCCATTCTAAAGAAGCGATGACAATGAAAGATGTGTTGCCCTCATTTGCTTTAGATCTGTACATGCATTTAGAGACCAGAACCTGGATTACACGCTTGAATTTAGCCAGAACAGCTGAACTAAAAGTGGTAATGAATCTCCTGCTGCCGCTCCACCCTTTCAGACAGGAGATCAATCTTGTTTTTCTTGCCTCAGAGCTGTTTACCATTTACTTCAGCATCAGTGCTCAAGCTTTTTTCATTATCAACTCCTTTAGGGGAGACATGAAGGGTTGACATCATCTTATTTCTTCCTCCTCTTCATGTTTCAACAACATTATTCCATTTTCTATATCAACTTCACCCTGTCCGAGGGTTATGGGGGATTGGAGTCATTTAAGCTGACAATGACTGAGAAAGGGGGGTACACGCTGGACAAGCATATATCTGGGCTGATCTGATCTGTTGCTGAAAGAATGAAAATGAAGAGATATGACCACTCCCCAACTGTGACCTTGAATACTCACAATAGTCAGAGCTAAAATCTAAAGCCACACTTTTGGACATTTTTGCATTGCCAATTTTATACATAATTATTGCTATTTTATGTCAGCCTCTGGTGTCATCATCATAAATAGTTAGTAGTAGTTCCAGAGATTGTAAAGCTGTTAGAATTCAACAAAGATGTTGGCTTTGTTTCTGACAGTCTACTCAATAATGAGTAAATAAATCATTAATGCCGTCTGTTAGTCAGAGCCAAGTTAATTCCCTTTTATCAGTGATAGCACTGAGTAAATACATAACAGGAACGCTTAAATCAATTGAGTGAAAATATGTTTTTTAAGTTATCTCATAAACGAACTGACCTTTTAGCTAATAAAAAAGGATTACTCAGGCAAATAAACAGTCAGAGCCGGTGCAACACCACACCAACAGACTCTGTGAAGCAAAGAATTTATCCTCTACAGCTTTCTAAACATACATAAATGTATGAACCTGAATGCTATTCATCAGTAAAAATAAACTTTACTCCAACAGAAGTTTAGTTTCAATAACCATTAATCTTCTGCTTTGTTTATCTGAGTTCATTTCCAAAGTAAAAGCTTAAAGTTAGCTGGTCATAAGTCTTGGAAGACTTCCTTATACCTTATTGCTTTCTTTATCAGTTTACTTGATTTCATTGTCATTTTGACAAAAAAAAAGACAGGCAGACACATACAGTCTATTATATTTCCATTACACATGGCAGTTACAAAGACATCCATGACTGACAGTGGTAAAGTCGGATCCTTCAACAAAACCCATGAGAACGTAATTTAATAGTAGCAATGGGAACATATTTCTTTGTAAAAAAGACTGGATGGTGCAGGAAGTGACAGGTGAGTCTCAGCAGCTGTTCAGGCAGTCTGCAGTCAGGAACAGTGTGGGGTCAAAAGGTCTTCTATTTACTCTCAGGTTACAGACTTTTCAAAGGCATAGCTTCTAACATTTTGAGGCTGTTTAAATGAGCACATTTGAAGTAAAGCAAAATTGCTAAACTCATTCGAAAGCCTCCGAAAAGATTTGGCTACAAGCCACATGGAGGAAAAAATGTAAGGAAAGTTTATCAATTTTTATGGTTGGGGAAATAAATGAGCCAATTTGGTTTTGTTAAAAATGAGAAAAACTAGTTACTATTATATCAAAAGTTGGCATGTTGAGGTCATAGATGCAAACATCAAGACTATTGCAAATATAAAAAATAAATTCATCCTTTCCAGGTTCAACATCATTTCACAGGGGAAGTAAAGGTGCTGCAATAAGTTTCCAGTAATTAATTTTGCTTTCAGAGAACAGTTTTCAAGACTAGAGGCTTCAGTATCTCATTAATTATCAATCTGCAGTTGAATTTTAAAAACAACAATCAAAAAAGAATGTTTAGAAATCACAATGGATTTTTAGGCTCCACCACTTCCTTCCTGTAAACATAGAGTCCTGACTTTGCAGCTGGGCTTATGGAGATTGTCAGAGTGATAGAGAAGTGAGGCCGTCAGGTGTTGGGGAACAAAGAGATATCAGGAAGATGTGGGAGACTATCAGCCCTCCTGTATGAGCCTGCAGATATGAGATAAACTCTTTGCTTTCAAAAAGTAGGACTGCATATCCAAATCTTACCTACCGGAGTCATGGGTACTGAAGCAAAAACACACCCACATGGGAAAAAATCAAAACACATTACCATTCATTCCAAAAAATTGTTTTTTTTTATAAAACCTTTTCCAAAACTCTTTGGATTTTCGATGTCAACGTGAAAGGTTAAATACTTTAAAATTCCTAATCCAGTAAAAAAAGGCCTTTAAAGAACAGTAATTAGTAGTAAAAAAATTGAGGTTTTCTAGGTTTTAAATCAGAACTGAAAGTGAAAAAAATCAAACAAAATATGCTAAAATGTCTCAGAACAATCAAAGGCCTGTAATTTGTTAGCCTGATTGCATTTGAATACATACTTACAATCAGTAAAATGACATCTTACCATCATCCATATCAGGAATGATTATGATTTTGGCTGTGGGGAACTCTGAGCCCAGGCGGCCCCCCATGGGCATGCTGAGGGTGACATTGAAGCTTTCCTCATCTTCGTACAAGGAATCATCAATTATCACTATCCGACAGGATTTCTCTATCTCTCCCTTGTCAAAGCGCAGGATGCTGCGATGGTCTTCAGGCCTGGAGATGTAATCAGAGTAGGACAGCACTGCAGTGGGAACAGTGCCTGTGGCCGAAACTGCAAAGGCAGAAAATAAACTGCATATTAAAAACATTCCAAACGATAACATATATAATTGGTTTTATTCTGTAGAGTGCACTTTGTATTTTTAACACATCTATCTTTTTCTCTTTATAAATAAATCTGTGTTTTAATAAAACATTTTTTTACCACCTGTTCAGGTAAACAAGGAATGGCAAAAATGCGTACGTTCTTTACTTTTCCTAAATGCACTCATTACTGCAGCATGTGCGAAAAGCTTCACCTGCTTTTGTCATGTGATCAAGTAACTATGTGACTCTGAGCCCCCAAGATTAGATCAGACATAAAGACCACTCCAGATATGCCTAAAAGGGGCTTGTTTTTGCTTTTTAGATGCCAATTAAAAGAAATGTCTAGAAGATTAGCCACAAGACACAACACAACGAACTCAAGAAACAGCTTACCACATTTAAACCCGCATTGAAGAAAATTGTATTACCTTGCTGTGTGTAGCATATAACCATAAGCTCTTCACTGACATCTCCGCTCCTGCGAACAGGAATAAGCAGCTCACCGATGTCCTCCTCTATGTTGTACACAGCTGATGGTATAAACACTGTGGATTCTGTAACATAGGGGGAAAAAAAGGTTAAATCTGACTTCTGGTACAGGGATGTCTTGCCTATGGCATGCATATAGAACTCAGTAATTAATGCAAATATAGAGATAGAAAAGCTTTAGAATATAAAATAGATATGTAAAATAGATTTTTTAAAAATCTCTTAATTTGCAAGCTTTTGCACTGCACAGGGATTAATGACAGTTCTCATTACTGTTGTGTTGTTGGTGCTTCTATCATTTATCAGACCTAACCATCAGCTCAGTATTCGTTTGAGGCAGATGTAACACCCATAATTGGACTACACGGCTTAAAGAACAAAGAATTCTGACTTGTTAGATGATACAAACGAATGTGAAAAGTTTTAATATGCAAAACAAAACTGGTTAGTTAGTTTCCTTAGAGATGAAACCATGAATCTTTGTTTCACTCATTTTGCTAGTAACCTGCATTAATTTGCTTAAACAAGATACTTTAATTCTGTTATTTTTAATGCTGGTAAATGTTGAATCATTTTGTCTGCTCCTCAGATGTTTCACTGGCGGCTCTTCATCTCTTTGTCTCCTCCTCTAGCTTTGTATGACATTCAAAAAGGTAATGAGTTTGGAACATTTCATCCATGAAATCCACAGAGCTCAGACTTCAGTTTTGCATTCCACTCAGTGAGAATCATGGATGGCCACATTGACAAAGTGTTGGCCAGTTAGCATAATGTGCCATTGTAATGTAAAGGACATTAAAGCGACTCTATATATATCTTATTTCTAACATTCAGTTGCTCCCAATCCGAATACTTCCTTGGGCTATTCTGTTTTTTTTTCTGTTTTCAGAAGAGAGAGAACAACAGCATACATTTTTATAAGCCTTCGGAGTTTATTTGACCTTGAAAGACTAAAATATGCTAAACTTTAAAAACCATAAGCATTATAATGAAATAATAGGCTTGGCTGTAGAATGACATTTTCTGCTTAAAGCATGAAAAAGCCAAATAAAATTTTATATCTCAAAAAGTGGCAGCTGACAATTTCTATTATTTTTTTTGTCCTTCAGGAATCAGCATTTTCAAAAACAAGTATCAGCTACTCACTAGCATACAATGTTTATAGCACATTCTTCTTTTCTACATAGTAAAACCCTATGAGATTCATATTTGCTGTTCAGTATCTTCGTTCTATTGAGCTTTTTTCCTCAGCACTTTTTTTCTCCTCTATTTGAGCTGTTTCACATGAAAGTCATTATTGCAGCTAATACCAGATCTCTTTGACACTGCTCAAAACAACTTTGAAAAGACAACACCTCCATTGTTGACACTTTAAAAAATATCTATATTGTTATTGTTTATGTACCAACCTTTTTAATCAGGTTGTGTTCACAGTATTTTCACTTTTATTCAGCTTTCTTTTATCTTTCCAGAAAAACGCTGTATTTGCGGAGCGCTGACGCCCTCAGGTAGATGAAAGATTAATTTCCATAAATCCAAACATAAAAATAACTTTGATAAGGGCTAAAGATTTGTAAAACCAAACTATTTTATCCTTGAAAAACAAACAAACTGATGCTGTTTCAGTTAACAGTTTTTCATGGTTTCTGTATAAATGCATGATGCTTTTTCAGTCTTTCATGTTTTATTTTAAAACCTGTTTTGTGAACCTTAACTTAAAAGGCTAAATATGTGATACTGCTTAAAAATATAACTGTCATCCTCTTACAATGCAATTTATAAAGTATGAATTACTGCGCAAAATAGTGGGACACGTGACATTAGACACCTAAAAACATTACCAGATATTTTCTTTTTCTTTGATTCACTTTAGAATAACTTAAGAGTAGAATTTTAAAATGTGCAACACACAACCAAAGTTTATTCTAGTTTTATTTTTGGTAAAAAAAAACTATTCAACCTCACTAAATTTAACAAAAATGTAGAATTTTAAGTTTAAGCAAGAAAGTCACTGACCATCACCAGGGTCCAGGATCTCCACAGTAGCAATTTCAGGAAACTCAAGAGCTGCCATCACTGGCTCAGACAGGACGATCTGAAATGTCTCTGACACTTCGTACTCGTTGTCTGACAGGATTCGGACCTTCCAGGTGGCTTTGGTCTGGCCAGGGTTAAACTGCACCTGTTTTTGAGACTTCCCACGGAAGTCTTTCTCCTTTTTTGCGGAACCATCTTTAGTGCCAATGCCTTAAGAAAGGATGAGAGAAAAACAATGTTTGTTATTCTAACATCTGAAGCCTCATAAAATACACACAAGTAGAAATGTCTGCTCATTGTTTACAGCAGCAGTTTTCACTCCCAGCATTTCAAATAAACTTGGTGGAAATAAAATCCATACCAGCCTGGTGTTGGCAGAAGTGGTCTGAGTTAGATAAACCCTATCTGACCTACAGCATGGGAGCTGTTTGATGAAGCTCATAGTCACCATTGCCGTGATTCTGACAGTATTCACATTGAGCAGGAGCGCTGAAGCTAGTGAAATGTCACACAGCCTCTCCATTGTCTTTGCTAACTGGTTAAACAAAATGCATCAGGATTTTGGCAGTGGGCAGAATAAACAGGGCTGCACACCCCAAAGCAGTCCATACTAAACAAAAACTTGAGATAAAGCAGTTAGGTGGTCAAAATTGAAGAAATGAAGAATAAAAAAAGCTGAAATCTCAGAATAATGTGCAGTTTGAGGTATGAAGAGTTGGATATTTTTAATATTAAGATTCATCTCTTTGATGAAAATGAAACTGGACTTTGATATATAAGTGCAGATAGAGAGAAAAAAATGTCCGTGCAAATTTGTGCCAGGATAAGAACAGTCGCACTCAATTGGGCTTGAAAGACCAGCAGTCTTCAAAGAGCAGCTACGAACGAAGAAAGAATAATTTGCCTGAATTCTGTGGCTGAATTGAGTGGCCCAGATCACAGCAGCCACTCTAAGGATTCAAGGCAGGTGGGCTCACTGTAACCTCCAAACCGCTGCCACAATCACTCTGTACCTTTACACATGAGGCAAAAGCCCTCTGAGGGGGAGAATCCTCTGATAAGGTTTCACTCTGGCATGGTTGGACAAGAAAAGATATCCCCAACCCCCATTAAAATGTACTGATATGGTATCAGTTTTTATTTCATCACCTATTTCCATCTTGCTGTAGTGGAAAGTTTATGTCTGTTAATCAAATGGGATTTTTGCTTTTTATCTCCAAGCCCCAATGAAGCTTCAGAGTAAAACTCACAGTAAGAAAATCATGATCTTTAAAATTTCACAGACAGATACAACTTCACTGAGACAGAATATTTGTTACAGGTTGTGTTCTCGTTTAAAGGAATATGAAGACGTGTTCTTGTACAAGTACAAGAATCAATGATAGGTTAAAAAAGTAAAAGGTTTTGAGCCAAAATCATTTTTGCTAAGGCTATTTTTTAATTAAAAACTAAGTGAAGTTCTGTGGTTTTCTAGGGAATTTAATATGCTTGTGTTGAATGCTAAAAATGATGGGTACAAATAATATAATTATAGTAAGTCTCTGCACAATTTTTAGAATAGTTCTGTCTGTGTTTATCTTTGCACAGAATGAAAAACTAATCATTTCCTAAAAGATTTATTAGGACTGACAAAAATGTAACCAAGTGGCGTATGATCAAAAAGTCACTGCTTAAGGGTGTGAACATGTAGCCACATAAAAGTAATAAAAAACTGTTTGATGAAACGATTCAACACTTGTAAGTCCAGAAATAGAAACTGTACAAAGCTGTTGGTAGATTTATTTGTACAGTGAAAGCTTTGACAAAACACATTGGATTTAACAATTTGCGGCTGAATGTAGCTTATTGCTTTGCATTTTTAAAGAACTCAGCAAAACGTTGAGAAACTAAAATGACTTAATCGCTGTGCATCCATAACTTGATACTTTGTGTTTGCAACTGATATATGCAACTAGTAATAAAAAAAAATCAATGGACTAGCAAATAAAAATGGTATTACTTATTGACTAACATTACCCTGCAGAGAGATCATTGTGAAGTTACCTGGCAGTTTGGTTGAGTTTTCAATTTAAGTGTTTTTTTTCTTTTTTTTTGCCTCTAAACACAAACAAAATGTTCATACTCCATATTTATAAATGGATGTGATGAATAAATAAATTCAGTGACATACTGGGGAAATCTGCCTTAAGTTATCATTTGACTGAGTTTACTTGAAGGATCAAACATGTGTAAAGTGTGACGGAAAAAAGATGCCAGAATATTCCTGCTATATGCATAAAAATAAAAACACAAACCTACAGGAAACAAGCTGATGTGATTTGATCTTTACCACCAGTTTAAAAAGACTATTGGTCACGCTGCCTCATTCTTGCAGCTTTTAAGCAAACAAGTTTTATACTTTATTGAGTTCTGAACATTAAATGTTTTATCCATCATTAAAATTCATCTCGATGGTCACTGACTTCAGAGTGTCTTATGCATGCGCCTGCACAATCATTGGTGATTGGAACCCAAACACTAGCCAGAGAAAAGAGGTTAAAGGTCGTGACCTGTGTGACCCTACTGAATGTTGGGGCAAGCCTTACTTTTGTCCCTTGATATTTCAAAGGACCAGCTTGTCCATATAATGGCTTCCCAAACAATATTGGCTTTGTTGGTTTGTTTGTTCAGAGTGAAGGAATTTTTAGCTTCAAAACAGGAAAAACTGAAACGGAATGTAATGAGTGAATAAAACACAATTTCAAATGTAAACAGTTTTTCGGAATAACAGGTTGAGTAAAAGCCTTCTTACTAACAAACGAAGTTTCCCCCAGGTAACCACGGCGTTTCAGTACAACCTCCAGGAACTTGACCTCCTCATCCACCACATAGTGTTCCGTCTCCAAAGAAATCCAAGCCCAGTTCAGTCTAAACTGCTGGTTCCTTAGTTTGTTGCCTCCTGCAAACAAAAGTGAAAAAGATTCTTGAAATGCCTTGCAAGAATTTACCAGTCTGCAAAGGAAAACACAGAAAATAAGGTAAATCTTCAAGCTAGGAGTTAATATTAAACTATACTGTATTATGCATGTAAATGCAGCATTTTGTTTTTAGTCTTGCACAGACATTTAATACCCTGCATTAGTGTTCTTAGATACCTTAAGAACTTGATGTTCTGTACTAGCCAGCACTCAGTGGGAGGTGAGAGGCGTGCAAAGCTTTTGTGCAAAAGCAACAGGGTTTGTGCAATCTAATTGCTTTATTTCTAATTAAGATAAAGGGTTTCTGTTTCCTGTCTGAACTCAGTTATTTTATCCTCTCCTTTTGAAGTTCAATTCAAAGGCTATAAGCTACAACACCGGAGGGCACGACTGCTACCATTTGACCATAAAAACTCAAAAGCGCAAGCAGAAAAAAACAGGCATCAAACACAAACAGAGACACAAACTCTGCCATGAAGAGAGACACGCACAGTGACTCATACAGAAACTACACAACCCTTTGACATTTTCATTTCCACAGCAATAGCCAGCAGTCTAAAGAATGACACTGGTTAACAAAAGTTCAAATGCATTTGCCAAACTGCATAGTGAGACCTGCTGGCTACTGCTGTAATGAATGAGTGTACACTGAAAAAACAAACTTTTGGGTGTATTAAAATTTATTTAATTATTCATTTAAATTGTACAAAAAAATATTAAAATCTCTAAACTACTAGAATTTACTAAATAAATACTACACATTATATTCATATACCAACAGTACTGTACAAAACAAGTAAATGCTAATATTATTTTACCAGTAATATTTAAG
>JARVGW010000624.1:18847958-18872829 GCA_031762495.1 Anablepsoides rubrolineatus | reverse complement strand
TTACTTAACAAACGTTAGTGCAAATTGTTACGAGGATTTTTTTAAGTAAATCTTACAAGTTCTTTATATCAGTGTAGGGAGATTCAGACAACTGAGCCACTAAACACCAAACCATTCTGAAAGTAATGGAATAAAAGCAAAACTGCCAGGGGGTGCAAGGACAATGTCAAGAGAGTTCAGAGTGTCGCTGTTGTTTATGTTAGGTCTCCTTACCGTTCCACCCTTATTGTTATAGTCAGTAGATTTGTCACCTCCAGCTGACCAATTCAAGACATTCATTTCCTTCTCTCTTTAAACAGAGTAAAACTTTTACTCTTTCTCCATGGGTGTCTTATTAAATGTGAAGGTGAATATATTCGTGTGCGAGTGTGTGTGTGTGTGTGTGGCCATGTTTTTGCTACCAGGTGGGGACGATTTTTCAGGAAATTGCATCCTCGCAGGGACCAAATGCTCGGTGGACCAAAATCATTGTCCCCATGAGTTTAGAGGCAGATTTTGGGAAGGAGGGGTTAGATTTAGGACCAAGGTGTGAACTAAGTTTATGCTAGATTTAGGGTCAGGTATGTACTGGAGTGGTTAGTGTTAGGGTAAAGGGTCAGGGTTAGGCTATAGAAAGGACCAGTAAATGAATGGAAGTCAATGGAAAGTCCCCACAAGGATAGAGGAACAAAGTGTGAGTGTGTGTGGATGGGTTTTTTCTACAATGTGGGGACATTTTTCCCATAAAAAGCAACCTCGTGAGGACCGAAGTGCATCGTGGGGACCTCCAAATGCAAATTACAGGTGGGGGGTTAGGTTTAGGACCAAGATTTAGGTTAGTTTTAGGGTCAGGTACCTGTGAGGTTAATTTTAGGGTAAATGGTTAGCTTTAGGATATATAAAGTCTAAAAAAAATGAATGGAATTCATTGGAAAGTCCCCACAGAGTTCAAGAACAAACATATGTGTGTCTGTGTGTGTGCGTGCGCAACCAGTAATATCTGGGTGTTGATTGGTGTAAAATAAGTTGTGTATATACAGTATATATACTGTATATATAAATACACTTTGGTGGGAAAAAAAGGTATGGAATTCAGTAATATATAAAAGAAAAAGGACATTTTTTTAAACATTTTTTGTGACAACAATGGAATCTACCAATACCATTTTAAAGATAAGAACGCAGGTGCTGCTGTGCTGCAAACACAAAATGGTGAAGTAAATTAAGTATTTTCCATGATGTTCCATTGAAAGTGAAAATGAGACATAAACTAAAAAAAAGATGAAAAAAACTCCAAACCTTATTCCGTGACTGGATATTTATTATGTCTTGCAATAAGCATTCTAAATAATTTAAAAATACATAATGCATCTCATAAATTTTTTAACACAAATCATTAGGGAAACCTTTTATTGTCTGCAGAACACAGCATGCAACACATTTTGCGAAAATAAGATGGCTGCTGCTATTCTATCATATTAACTGGTAAACGAATCCTAAGTGGGGTTAGGTTTAAAACGTCCTCTCGAGATCTACCACAGAGTTGAGTTTTTGCTTTCTGTGTGTTCCACATCATTCTTCGGCAGACAGGTGACCTTTGTAAGACAGGACCTCACCGCACTGTTTGGATTAAAGCCAGCAGTGTGGCGCTCCTGCCAACGGTAAACACTGCAAGTGTGATCCTTGAGTTGTGAAGCCTGTCCTCCACTGAGGCAGAAGAAGAAGGAAATGTCTCAGTTGTCTATCAGACGTCACTTGTTGGGTCAAACTGTGCGATAGTTTGAGCTTAAATTCAAGCATGAACTTAGAAAAATAAAAGTGGTTGGATTAGTAATCAAATATTCAGACTGGCACAAAAAAAAAACAACCAAAAAACCTCATACATTTCACTTAGTCCCATTAGCTTTTCACACCATTCCCAGACAGTAAACGGCTCTTTTAATTATTCATCTTTTACACCCATCAACTTCTAAAGACAATGCATCCCTCGACTGCACTTTTAAGCCTCAGAAAAATGATGTACCTTCACAGTTCCACTGTAAATACAAACCTAATATGGCATAAGCAAATGCTGAGTTTATGGTGCCTTGAAGTCCAACTAACACTGCAGCAACATGGCCTTCAGGGAAGTGAGGGGTGGACGTGTTCTTTTCCAAAGGACCTCTGCACTCCTCCAAATTTCTTTCTAATTAAGATAAGGCGGAGTTGGAGTAAGTCCACTTCAAAGAGGCCCAAAGAAAAACACCAGAGTTAATCTTCACCTAGGCCTCAAAGCACTGAGAGAAATTTTAGTGAACAAGATCCAAATCTCTGGTGCTCAAGTCTTTTCATTGTGGTGCAATTTACTGCTAAAGAAATATGCTAAAGAATTTTTACACTCTAGTTTTCACGCAATATCAATTTCTTATCTGCAGAATTCATCATTTAAAAATTAAAACTAATTGCCATCATTCTGTTTGTCTTGTTAATACTAAAAACTCATGATAAAAGTGCAAATACCTTTACACATGAAAACTAAAAGATGTTTGTAAATTTTAACCACTTTACATCAACAATTTCACAAGTGTGCAAGTTATGAAGCTGTATAAGTTCTCTGTATTCACGCAGTAGCTGTGTGATGCAGGACAGAAGACAGAGACAGGCAAAAGAATGTGGGAGGCTGGGCTGTGCCAACTTGGTGCCCTCCGTCTCCTCCCCGCATACATGTTGCAGTCTGGCCTTATTTGGGTACCGTTAAGCGCTGTGGCGCTGCAGTGCCCCATGCACCCTCATCTGTTAGCTCATCCTGGCAGACAGACAGGCGGCCCTTTGCCCACAGAGACAGCGAAACACTGCTTAGCAAGGATAAACGAGGACTAACCTGTGAATACTGATCAAGTGGAACAGTACATCTAAAAATACAAACTGGCTGCTGAAATGTTTTTTCCATCTGTCTGTCATCTTAAAATATGAGGAACTTTTATATAAATAAACAACTGAACTAACAGAATGATTTTAGTTATTGATATCACTGATAAGAAATTTTCAAAATGCACATTTAACCAAGCAGGTAAAGCTGAAGGAATATTTGCATTGTGAATAACACAGACATACAGTTTTGAAGTATAACTTTTATAACAAATTCATTTATTTTGCTAAACTTACATATTAATAAATTTAACAATTTTAGTTAATTAAATGTATTAACTAAAACAAAAAAGGCACAGCTTGATGGCCAATTATTTTTTTTTTGATCACCAAAAGTAGAAAAATGTTTGTGGACAACGAAAATGGTGGTTGATAACAGCAAAATAAACGGTAGTATTGTTTTTTTCAGCATTCATATTTGTTATGCTTTTGCCCATGTCTTTGTGTGTTTATTGGTTTGTTTGTTTGTTTGCATTAGCAAAATATCTCTTGAACCAGTGGATGGATTGTTTTCAAGCTTTCAGGATGCAATCACTGGATAGACTTTGACTGCGACTGCTTCCCTTGCTACTTTCAAGATGGCTGCCACAGCAAATCCAACTTAGCAAGAACAAAAATGGCTATACTCAAACTATTTTACAGATACTAGGCTAAAATAGAATGCAGTAGTAGCTGAGAGTCATCCATAATCTGTACTCAAGCACTGCCACGTGAAAACTTTCACGATACCATTTAAGAGCTTTGACCAAAAAGCTATAACTTGGCCTAAAACTCTGGCATGAAAAATGGCAGCTGATTTGCAGTTTTGCCTTTATTATAACATAGAAATTTATATAAGCTAAAAAACCAAACATTGTTTTGTTCAACAGAAACAACAATGATTCATTAGAGTGGTGAAAAACATATTTTATATGTCCAGCATTTCTGCTAAATGACCTGTCTTTAAGCTCCACAGTGTACCGGACCATACCAGCATACTTTTCACCTCTCCAATTAAAGGAAAAGGGATATAATAATCCTGTTGAAGAGTAAAAGGCACATGGCAGAGCTGAGCGCAAGAGAGAGAGAGAGAGAGAGAGAGAGAGAGAGAGAGAGAGAGAGAGAGAGAGAGAGAGAGAGAACGATATGGTCTAATCACCCTAAGCCTCGTATCTGCAGTAACAAGTGGAGAGCTGGCCATGGCTTGAAAGACTTAGAATGGTTATTATTTCACAGGCCTGAAACCCTTCCCTATCCTCTCAGGGAACTGTTCTGCCGGAAATCTGACCCCTCTTCAGGATCCGTCCTTCCCTCTGCATCCACCCAGACTCAGTGGTCACTCTGAGGCGACATTTATGATGCCTAAGAGAAAGGCCAGAGGTGCTTCTGAACAAAAGCATCGGGTCAGAAAGCCTCAAAAAGCTTAAAACCAGCAATGCTTTGCTCTCAGCGGGGAGAGTTCTTTAAGATTAACATATGAACTCCATACAGAGGTGATTAAACTTTTTATGCTCTTTTCAAACTTGAAATGCAATCGCCCGAATGACTTTTATGAAAAAACACAAATTTATTAAGAGAATGCAAGAAATCATGATGTTTTTTCATTTTATGGGGAAATTACCTTATATTGTAATTAAAAGTTGATCAATTTTGCACGATAATATAATCACGTTATTTATAACAGTCTATTATTTGTTTAGCTTATTTAGAGATAGTTCATCCAGAGACAATTTATTATCCAAATGACAACGGTTGGTTGAGAACTGAAAGAGGAGAAATAATAAAAATGATGCACTATAAAAAAGCCATAAAGTAAACCACTAAATTTACAATTAAAACTTCCGCAGTAAGACTGACAGAAAATACTTTTTTTTAAAGCATAAGAATCCCCTTATCCTATTCACACTTTCTATTTTGATACTAAACTGCAGTGAAAGGTTGTTGTGGAAACCAGACTCTGACGTTCTTCTTGGTTTAAAAAAAACAAACAAAAAAAAAAACAACATAGAAGCCCTTCACATGTGTGAAAAGGAAGGAAATTACAGAGCTCTTATTTCAGAGGGGGGTCCGTTATTTGTGGCCCAAGGAAAGAAATGCAGCAGAGGAAATACTGTCCAGTGTGTTTAGAAAAGGTCACTCCTGTCCTGTGAGTCTGCTTCATATCTTCACACAATCCATTAATGATGTTTTTTTTAATGTTCACAACTGAAATGATTTCCCACAGGTAAACATATTTTGAGTTATAAAAAATGTATATGACTTTTTGTTTGCTAAAGCAAAAAAATAAAAACTGCTAACTAATATACTACAGACAACCATTTCTTTACATCACACAACGCTTGGCTGGACACGTTTAACTAAGTGTTACGTTTTTACAAATGGTAAGCACGAAGCCCCAACTTACAAATTCCAGACACACAATTCAGTGAATCTGCTTGGTGTTCTGCTTGGTTTGCCGTTTTACCACCAAGGACACTGAGTGTCCTGCCAAGCACTCAGGGTCAGGACCTCTCCCTGGTCTCTGCTACACCGCAGGGCAGGAAATCAGATTGTTTGACACAGCCATAATTTATATAGGTGATCAAGAATGAATAATCATCTCATTATTACAGACACATGATGGATGACCACTGCACACCAAAACTGAAAAGATTCAAAGCCAAACTTTGCAGTTTCTCTGTAAAGTTTTCAAAATAGGTATAAAAAGCAGTAGAAGATGGGTTTGATTGATTCAATTCCATAGAAAAACCTCAGCGAAAGTATTCCTTGATTGCCCTTGAATAACATTCCTGTCAGTCAAAGAGGACGCAGCCTCGAGTGTCTTAATTAACAGTGAACCACATGGTTTAGAGAGCCAAAGCCCGAGCTCTCAATAGCAAAGAGAGAAACAACAAAAGGCTGAATTAGCAGCCACAGGGCTTTTTCAGCGCTCACAGAAAGGTCACTGTGGATTTAAAATCTTGAGTTTCTCGCTCATTACCAGTCAATTATCTATTGTAAGAACTCTCTAAAGCATAGGTTGCTGATATCTCTTTGGAAAATCTTTTGCGAGTCACTCAAAAAAAAAACACATCGTGGTGAAAATATAAATTTCTACAGCTTTTGGAGCAGTAAGTCAGAATAATTAGTTTGTAACAACTTTATCTCAGTTCCCACGTTGTTTGTCTTCTATACCAACTTTTCAAGTTTTCCAGTTATGTTCTGCCTGAGTGAAGAGACGAGGTCATAAAGACAAAGGCCTTGAATTCTTTGAAGAAATGCATATCATATCATGGCAGAGTTTAAAACCAAGGCCAATACGTTAAGTCGAAAAAAAAAAGGTTGTTTTGGTCAAAGTTTGATGATAGCAATATGCGCCCTCTCAGATGATATTGCAAGATGTCCCTCTCAGTGTAAGTGCTGTGAATGACTCTTCAGTACGACACATTTTAGCTCAATAGCTGTTAAATTGACTGAGGTACCAACATTTTTGTGTTGCTAAGGTCGATTACCTGTGGTAACCATTTGAAGCTGAATTGACTCTAAATATTAATGAGTTGTGTAGATGCACACACTCTAATACATTTCCAAAGAGTTCATTAAAATTCATCCAGTGGTTCATGAGATTTTTTGCTAACAGGCAAACAGTTAATTTTGAAGTTGTAGGTAAAATCTTAAACAATATGCATCACTTTTATACTCACATTTTAACTTAAAATCAGTAAAGTTAACTGGGTTTTATACATTTTTGATATTATTAGGTTTGTTTTGCTATGGTGGCCATTTTAAATTATGTTGGGTCCAAAAGTTGATCAGTTGTTGATGTCAGCCCAATAATTACTCTCTGAGAGTTTCATTAAAACATGTTTAGTGATTACTGAGATATTTTGCTAATAGTACAGATAAACACACACACATAGGTAAGGGCAAAAAATACAATAATAATAATAATAATAATATGTTTGCAATAAAAATATGTCTTTATCCATGAAATTGTAGCGGTTCATTATGTGAAGGTGATCCAAACAGAAATGATATGAGACCATGAAATGACAAAAAGATGCACAGGTTAGTGTAAAAGTATAGAGAAAACAAAACACAACAAGAAGGAAGACAGGACTTGACAAAGAGGAGGGTGTGCATTTTTTCTTGACCCCTGAATGCATGGTGTTTGCTCTCTTGTCAGACCGGATAATGGTGGACTGTTTGCTGAAAGCAACAGTGTGAAGCCATAGAATATAAAAAGCCCATCCGAGTCCCACAGACTCATGAGCTCCATACTAATAAAGCTGGGTGTTTGTTGAGCCTTTACCGGGGTCAACCTTCCCGGTGTCATTCTAAAACAAGTTTCAGCTGCGTTTTACACTTGTTACTTGGAAATCCCTACATGCAAAAGGGCTTTTGGGCTGAACGGAAAATGCTTGTTGCAAAAAGGAAATGGTAATTTCTAGAGAACTGTTACATGACTCTGTCCTTTGTTTACAACTGGTGAGAAGAAGACATCCAGCAAACCTGCATGTTAAAGATAAGAATGCCGCTCTGCATTTGCAAACAGAGGAAAGAAAATTGCTAAGGATTTAATGTTTGTTATTGTCCCAAGTATGTAATCTTGGACCGATGGTTAGTGTGCAGCAGAACAAACCCTTTGTTCTAAATATGTTCTGGCAACTTCTAAGGATGCTTGGAAAATCTGACTTAGGGTGTTAAAAATGGTCTTTGCATCTAAAAATGTTGAAAAAAAAAACTTTTAGATTTGGATCTTTTGTTGTTGAAATTCAGAACCCTTTTGCTGCATACTGAATAAATATGTATTATACCACATCCTTATGATATGAGACCATATTTTTTCAGTACCCATGGCAGAGACAAACATTTTCTGGGCTAAAGACCTCTCTTGGCAAGCAAAAAGGCTCACATGCCAAAAATTGAGAGAACAAAAGAAAGTGATGTGATGTGTTGTTTAGTTGCTCTGACAATGAAAATATCACTTAAATGTCATAGTAGAAATGCACAAGGGAACAACATTGCACAAAATTGAATGCATGCATTTCGCAGCTAAAATGCTTCACAGTGACTAAAACTCAAAAGAATGACATGAAAATAGGTTCTTTCTCTGGCCTGCTTCAACCTTCAAAACAACACTGAGTATTTTAATGGAAGATATATAATACAATAACTAATTGTTGAGGGATTTAAGGAGTGATCTGTATGAGATCGCCCAGGTTGTCTGAACCTCCACCTTCCGGTCTTGGTTTCCCCACATCATCCTATTTCCTTGCTAATATGTAACTTTTCACTCCAAGTCGATGTGCTGGAAAACTAAGATAAGCTGAAACGGTCTAGTTAATTTCAGTCAGCAAGACATTCTGTTGTATTCTTCATGGGGGAAGGGTGAATTTAAATTCTGGGTATTTTCTCGTAGTCTCTGTGTTG
The DNA here is from genome assembly GCA_031762495.1 of Anablepsoides rubrolineatus. Classification (NCBI taxonomy): domain Eukaryota; kingdom Metazoa; phylum Chordata; class Actinopteri; order Cyprinodontiformes; family Rivulidae; genus Anablepsoides; species Anablepsoides rubrolineatus. The sequence goes on along the minus strand of JARVGW010000624.1, from coordinate 18,864,552 downwards.
AAATAGTGTCTAGTTTGTGTGCATTTCCCCCCCTCCTTCAGGCTTATTTTTTACATTTATAAAGCAGGAGTAACAAAAATAAAGAAAAAGAGAGTACAAACCCACTGATTTAAGAAATCACATTTGCTGCACATGGATGTTTTTGGAATATTACAGAATAATAGATAATCTTAGACCTACAAATTTTGCTCAGTTTAAAACTGTGTTAATAATATATGCAGAACACTTTAGTAAGAGAGACTTCAATCATTGATTAGATAAGCCAAAACTGCAAAAATTCTACTTCAGTTGTCAGTGACCTATTTTATTCTTGTAGAAATTATATTTGGATTCCAGCTTTTAAAATGATTTATTATCACCTATCAACCAAAGACAAAATATGTTATTATGTGTGTTCATTTGTTTGCAAATTATTGCAAATTAGCAAAATATCTCATAAACCACTGGACATATTTAATGAAAATAACCACAATGTATCTGTACAACTGATTTACTTTTGTAGTAATCCCAATCAAGAAGGCCACCACAGCTGATCAACCCCAGCCAACATAAAAAGAGTGTAAGCTAAGTCAAATGTTACAAATTTTGGGCTAAATTCAGTGTTGTAGTACCTGAGTCTTCTTTAATACAATCTCTAACTGTTTTTACATCTTGCATGAATCCACAATTGCATACGATTGTTATAGACAACATTTACAAGAGTTGACTAAAGGGCTAATACTTTATCCATTCTCAGCACAAGACAATCTTAGTTTAAATCTGTGTTATTAAAAGTTGGGGGAGATAAGCATTCCTTCAAGAAATACTATGCCTTAATTTAAAACTTGCATTTTTTAGAAATCCATTAATAGTTTTACATAGATAAGAAAAAGCAAACTAACACCACAGGATGTCTGGACTTTAATAACCACAGTTCGATGCAGTTTCATATTTTTAGAATAGTAGAGAAACTGGCCACATGATCATGCACCACAGTTTTTATACAGCTAATCGTGTCAAAGGCAAATATTAAAATAAGCCCCATTCACATGCAGATGAAGCTACCACTAAAGCTACTCTATTTCAGCACTCACCACTTGTCAACACAGGTGGTGTTTAGAGACTGAAGTACACATCAGCACATTCATGCCATCATTACAGGCAACAGGAAGCAGCTTGACAACTCAGCCCCCACAAATACTAGCACTAACAAAGCACTTCTATCTTTCATCTCCTCAGCTGGTACCACCCTCCCATTTCTCCACAAGATGATTCCTTGTATCCTGTCGATCCGACCACACTTACAGAAAACATGTGGTGGAGAGTAGGGAACTCAATCCACCAACAGAATCCCCAAAAGGTTTCATTAGCACCTTTTATAAGACGAGAGCGCCGTCAGTCACAGAACATGTTCCAACTGTGTCTGGAAATGAAAATCTTCTCTGGAGAGTTTGCATCAGTTTGAATACAGTGCCCCATTAAAATTACTCTGCATGCTGAAATGTTGCTGGCAAAAAGAAAAATCACTTTTTTTTGGTCTCCTTCATGTTAATGTAATCAAAACAGACGTCTTGAAATCAAAGTCAAACCAGTTTTCATTAACTGCAGTTGGTGCCCGGCATCGTGATAAAAACTTAAGTGCTCTGATTATAGAAATCATGCAGCTGGTCCCACAATGGCAGGAGAGTGAATCCTCTGAGTGTGCAACTGTGAATGTGCATAAAAAGTGCATATAAAAGAGGGTGCACCGTGCAACGGGTTCAAATTGCTGAACCCAAGCTCATCTGGAGAGAGCTGGGACCACAGCTGAGCCAGCTGCCAGAGGTTTAGCACACAGCATGGCTGAGAGGAGCAACTCTGGCCCACCACTGGGATTCAGGGGCCAAAAACACATTATCCAGAGTGATTCTGCAAAACTAACACAACCTGATATTACAGTAGTAACCGTGTCTTCATACTCATTTTTCAAAACACTGAATTGAATCATTTAATACAAATAAATGGATCCAGTACTGTATATCTCTTTTTATAATGCTGCTGCTGCTTTTTGCATTTTGTAAATGCATTCATCAGGTTTTCCAGACCTGAGAAATGAAACAATCCACAATTGGATGCCAAAAACTTAAGCCAAGAAGCTTCTGGCTTCAAGAGCCATCTCAGTTCTGCTAGACTGATATCCTGAGGCAGTCATGACGACACATTTTATCATCCACGGGACAAGCCTGGGCCTGGGCTTTCTATACTTTTGGGAATTTGCCTCTGCTTTGTTACCCTTGGCTCCATATACTTATTTTGGCAGCATATTGAGACTAGGAAATACTAATCAACCAGGGTTCCCTGTATTTTTTTTTTTCTAAAAGGAAAGAAAGGCAAACCCAAGAAAAGCCTCACAAGATCAATGCTGGATTCATCATCTAACAATAAAACCTGTCATTACAATGTTTTGAGTGATTTGACTGTGGAATAAGCCGATCACACTGTTAGTGTTTTGTTCAAACAAATAAAATTAGATAAGATCTTTAAGATCCCAATGAATAGCAAACTTCTCTGAGACAAGAGCAGCACAAAGGAGAGTGCAGCTTCTTCACTTTTTTTAGTTAGTTGCTTCCCAAATATGCATTTGTCTAAATACACTCTGCTCCTTTCACACTTAAAGGAGAAAAAATAGCTTGCAAATATACTTTGTTATGCTGTGTTGAACCAAGAAGATTGGAGCAGGGGCTTTGTAAATATAGCTGCAATGCAGATAGGTGAGGAAATTATAACAGAAACTTGGAAACACAGGAACCCAGGAAAACACATTACTGACCAAATTAGAATGATTATCTTAAATCAAAATTTCATCCCCAAAGTAAAGCAAGATGTTTTCTCAAGAAAAGCTCTATAATAAAATTGTAGATGTTATGTCACAAAATATTTCTTTACCAATAAATTACTATATATAAAATTTACTGACTGCAGCACAGGTGGAATATGGAAAACCCCCCAACATCCTAAAATTATTTCTAGACCAAACATCTACACCAGCTTTGTAATTTTCTGAATTTTAGAGCCTACTTTCTGTACATGATTCATACCACATAGGTCCCAAGGACAGAGCAATGTTATACCTTCGAAGAAAAGTATAAGGCAGACAGTTTTATTATTAACAGGATAAAACAAAACTACAGAGTCATCACTTAAGCTGTGAAGAGGATATTACAGTATATACCAACCTCACATCTACGTGTTAGTGCATGTTCTGCCTTACTTTTGTTGTACTTTAGCACGCTATGGGGAGTAAGATAATCCCTCCAAACCAGGAATTAAACCATATGGAAGACAAGGGAGATGGAGTATGTGCTCAGTGTCACAAGCGATTACACGCAGATAACATGGGGGACGTTAACAGCCGACATATCAGATGTTACTGCAGACAGAAATGGTATGGAGGATTTATTAACTCAAGGAACTGAATCAGACGTTACCTTATCTTGTTACATGATGCAAAAAAACAAATAAAACATCCTTGTGGAGGTGAGCCTTCCTGACATGCATTGAAGACAACAAAAATCTCTTTGTTTCAAGGCCTTTCATAAATAAAATAAAAAATAGGTCCAGTCCAGCCCTATTTTATATCATGCAGAAGAGTTTCATGATAAACTACAAATACTGACTTGTGCACTCCGTGGTTCCTAATGGACAAAGATTTTTGGTCAAATGGAAAACACAAAAAAACTTTTTAGTTGCTCTTCAGGCATGATATTTTTTTTTAAACGGAGCACTTAATGATCTTTTTTTAGCCTCTTGGTACCCCGGTAAAGGAAAGAATAAGGTGGATGTGAGTGGAATGAAAAACAAAGACCACAGCAGTTGCGTCTGTCACTAAGAACATCTGTAATGCTGACTGACTGGCTGAAAGCAGACAGGGATTCAGCTCAATAAACAACTACCTGGGAATGCCAGGGCTTGTGTGTGCTCAGGTAAGCTCACCTGAATACATTGAATCCCCAGGAGACAAGGGGAGTGCTGGAGTCCACCGAAACACAGCAATTACCTGATTTAAAATGACAAGAGCAGACCTCCATCCCTAGCCAGCAACACACACACATGCATGCACATACACATACATCCAAACACCAATTTTGTTTCAAACAAAACATTTTCTAAGTAATTAAAATGGTTTCTGGCTCAAGCGTCTGTTTGTGACTTTGCTCTCCTGGTTTCAGATTTCTCCAAAATAGTTTATTGACACCTACCCATAAATGAATGTGTGCAATTTCACTCTTTTGTGATTATTTATACAAGTTTTTTGATAGGATTAAAAAATACTGAGTTATACAAGCAGCTATGGGAAAATAACTTTGTCATCTTCTTTTGGGCAAAAGCCTCTTAAATACAACTAAGATTCATTTCTAGCAATAAAAATGAAGAGTCCTATATGATAAACTAGTAGAGTACAAAAAATAATATACATATATTCCAATCTTTTAACTATTTTCTTTATTTAACAAGTTTAGTTAATAAAAGAACATCACTTTTATAAAGCTAAATGTCTATTAGTTATAATTTTAAAAGTCCCGAAAACTCACTGTCACAACAACACCAAAGGTCAAACCTCAACTACAAACTTGACAACTAGTAAATGAGAGCAGGCCAAGTCTAAATGACATTTAAATTTAAGCTCCTTACACACAAACTGCATGTAAAATACAGTGTAAAGAAGCAGATACTTTGCTGCGGAAGAGAACCTCAACCTCTGACAGTTCAATTAAAATCCCAAGAGCAGCACTTTCCTCAGTTAAAGTAATCTAGCGGTCAGCAGTCAAAAAGACTTAAGTTTATGGGAAGCACTTAATAAATGACTTGTCACTTTCCATTCATTTAACCTTTCTGTTAAAACAAAACCAAAAATAGCAGTCAAAAAGTAACAGTGCGTTGCACTAATGTAAGACTGGGTTGTGAGTCGTTTCAATTTTAAATTCCTATTTTGTTATAACAAACATATCTTTAAATAGAGACAGTAAACATTTGGATGATTTTTGTTATAGTTTGTTATTTGCGCGATAGTAATTAAAAAAATTGACAATGATACATATAGACCAACAAAAATATGGAACAAAAAAATCTGACACACAGGTACTCATCAACAAACTCATGCTACCTTTACAACTGATATGTTCAGTTTTAGAATACAAGTAAGGTGAAGCAACAGGAAAAGCAACTTTTTCCCCAAAAGGTATTGTAAAGATGCAGTGACCCAGTGAACCAGAAGCGAGGAGGAGGATGTTTTCCATTGTTTAACGTAACACAGAGCAGCCGTGTGCCAATGTACACCATTAAGTTACTCCACAAGACAGGTGTTGAAAAACCTGCAGGCTCCAGGGATTCAGAACTCCCACTTACACATCTTAAATCTTAGTGAAAAAAGAAATGTTCACTAACTTCCTCACTAACTGGAGAGCAGTGAGTCCTCAGGTCTGAGTTGGTCAGCTATTTATAAATTTGTACAGGCATTTAGGTACAACAATAAAACACAAACCAAATGTCAGAAAAATGACATTTTGGAGGTTTGTGCTGTCTGACAGTGAGCACACAATTGTGATTAAGAACATAAGAACATAAAAACACATGCTATTTTAATTCTACTTATGTCTAAAAGAAATGTAAACAACTGTAGGGAGCAAGTGAGAAAGTGAATTTAATTGCCAGCTCTGGAGGACAAACTACTAGTGTGGGATGCAAGTATGTCATCAAGAGAATGACAGAGGGGGTGAAAAACCACCAGAGATCCCTGACAAATAACCAAAGTGGGGTAATAACAGAGGGACTAATGGAACCTCAGCAACAAAGGAGTTCCAAACGTGCTCAAAACAAACAGCAGCTCAAATAAAGAACTGTAACTCACAGCCAGCTTCTGCTTTTCACTCATCACTCATCAGCGCCCCATCCACCTGTTGCCGCTGATTTCAACTGAAGCAACAGATTTGTGCCGAGAAACGGGAAATGAGAAAATGAGTACAGGGGCTACTGAAGTACTTGTGGGAAAAGAGGGCCCCCATTAGAGTGGGTCTTTGTGCTCACTCATCACAGCTGAAGGGTAGTAAAAAGGACACACTGTAAGGCACGCTGCCTCTGCTAATCGGCAACACAGACATGATTGCCTCAAACTTTCAATGAGCCTGTGCCTGATTACTAGTCTTCGTTAGAGGGAAGGTCTGCGCTAATTGCTTTACTAATTAGTCATTTGCTAAATGATTCATTGCTCGCTAAAAAAATAATGGGTAATTATGGGTGGGAGCCATAAGGCAGGCCTTCTCATGTAGTTTGCAATAAGACTAACATGAATGCTTAGATAAAATTTTAATAGGCAAGAGACCCTGATGTTCAAATCTATTGTTCAAGCTATTAGTTAAAACAAAAAATCAACAGACCCTTGCAAATACAAAACACACACATCTACTATATAAATAGTATATTTTTGTTTCTCATTTACTGGATACTTCTTTCTTACCTAAAATACAGGGTAAAATTATAGCTCTAGAATTTATTTTCCTCACTTTGCACACACGTTTTGCCTAATTGGGCCACTGTGGTGTGTCTAAGTCTTTCTCAGGTTTGAAAAAGCCAATATTTCTAATGTTAATATGTTTATAGGACTGGGACCCTTTTTCAAATCCGACCATTGCCATGGTATTTTTAAGAGTAGATACTAAAAGACCTTACCACTGTCCTCAATGGAGAAGTGAAAGACATCATTTGTGGTACTGTCACCATCCCTCAGAATGTAGCATATGTTCATGTCATTGATTTCAGCTGAAAAATACAAAACAGATCTACATAAATGACAGCCACACACTACAAATACATATTCACATGGGTTTTTGCTGAAATCATAACAAGCAGGTATATATGTTGAGACTATTTTTATTTGTCAAAAACAAATCTTGATGCCTGTTTTACGAGATAGATGGTTGTGTAATGAAATATACATGCTGATAGTGTCAGGAGGTTTAGGAAGACAAGGTTGCCTGGTAAAAAGAAATATATATATATATATATATCTGTTCCAATCCCGGATGATATTGAGCAAGAGGAATTTCTTGACTCTTGGTGCACCATCACTCCCATGCATGTCATGCTGACGGTACAAGGCATGACAGGATCCTTTATGATGAAGAAACTTTTAGATTGTGAAGTTTAGACATTTACTGTATTCAATATTTAATATTAAGACATTGTTCCCAAAAAAGCAATGGATAAAAAAATAATCAAAGAAAAAAAAATTTCGACTTACTGTTAGAAAATGTCTGTTTTCACTGTTTACTTTTGAATATTTAGTCTATGGGGGAAGCTTTTCACATTGGTTCAGTAAATAAAAGCAGAGAAACATGAACACTGTCAGAATGCTTGTGCTGCTACACAGAGATTTCCCATTAACCAAGATGCCCCTATGGTTTGTTTGAAAAGTAGCTTCTGCAGACAGCCTCTGTTGTTTACAAAGTCAGTGATTTGCTTTGAGCCAGTCTCCCTTCGTTTGACATGTTTCCTTGTTTATAATATCTGTCATCATAGTTGTAATACTCTTGGCTTTTCTTAGAAAACTGTTCTGCAGTAATGTACAAATTTCCAGCAGTTTTCTCCCAAAGTGAAAGACACTAGGCATTGTTTGAAAAATGCACTCCTCTGGAGATCAGGAGCCTGGGGCACATACATACTTCTTCTATCTAAACAGACTTTCTACTGAATGAAACATTAACAAAAGCATTTATGATAGAAGAAGGTGTTGTTCTTTTTACCAGGCATGGAAAAAACAAACTGTGTGTGTGTGTGTGTGTTGGGGGGTGGGGGGTGGGGGCAGGAAGCTATGTCAAATGCCCATAAAAATTAAATCTTGTCTTCCATGAGAATATTTTAGAATGTTACAAATGTAGAATATTACAATAAAGTAATATAATGAGCAGTACTCTTACCTTGCGTGAAGCTGGTGATAGTAGCATTTCCTTTGCCAAGGTTGATCAGGTAGCCATGTTCTGGGCCTGCAGTAATCCTAAATGTAACAAAACCCTGAATGCTGTCTCTGTCCTCTGCTTTAAGGGTCTTACTGGTGATGACAAAGCCAAGGTGACCTGTCTCCAGAACCCGCAGTGTTGGGGCACCTTTATTTACCACAATCTGTGGCACCCCATTATCCACAGAAAGAACTGCAATCTTCATCACTTGAGGCTTTCGAGTCTCAAAAACTGTGTCAGGGAAGACATAGAAGTCTGTGTGGGTGCCGTCTGTGACAGTGAAGGAGAAACTGTCCTCTGCACTCTCTGTGCCATCATGTTTGTAGCTGATCAAGTTCTCATTCAGGTCCTGCTTTGTGAAGGAGGTGACAGGCCGGGTGTTGTTAAAGAGCAGGCGACCGTGAACTGGGATTTGAGTAACTGTGAATTTCAAGAGCCGGTCGACAGTGTCTCTGTCTTCCACTGTTAGTTCAAATGGTGTGATGAGCTTGTTTTGTCCCTCTGTCAACACCAGACTGTGCACTGTTACTACAGGCTTTTTGTTGTCCACGTCAGTGATGGAGATCCGGAAAGTGCGGAACACGGGGTTGTAACCATCAGTCACTTCAAATTCAAAGCTATCCATTTTCACTTCGTCGTCAGCGGTGTGAATGTAGAAGATTTTATTACCAGCCATCTGGAGCTGTGTAAAGGATGAGATTGGCATCCCAGGTGTGTCTGTGCATTCTAAGTGCCCTCTCACAGGAGCACGGGTAATTGTGAAAACTAAGTGTTCATCTGGACTGTTAAGGTCACTTGTACTGAGAAGGTCAGTTGTCAAAGTAACTCTTCCCCCCTCTTTAAGGGATACACCTTTACTGACCACATCAGGGAAGACCATGTCAATGTCACCAATTGTGATATAGAAGTATCTGTCAATTAAAGGGTTGAACCCATCTGTCACATCAAATTTGATGAGGTCACGAATTCCTTCTTGCCCATTGTGGATGTAAATAATCAGTCCCTGATCTACTTCATTTTGTGTAAAATTCATCCCAACAGTTATATTTTGAAATTCTCCAGACAATGTTGTTTTTTGCAAATACCCCTGACCGGGCCCATATCTGATAATAAAAGTTAGCGTACTATCCACTGAGTCAAGATCAGTAGCTTTTAAAACATTGCTATTAATTACTTTAACTTCACCTATCTCAATTTCAAGGCCATCGTTGATGGACAACCTCGGAGTCTCATCATCCACAGGGATTATCATAACTATTACTGTTTTCTCTACGCTGAACTTCCCATCTGTGAGAATGATATTAAAGCTATCCTCTGTTGTCTCTGAGCCATCATGCTCATACACAATAACGGAGGCCTCCCTGATCTGATCCAAAGTGAAGTTAGATACAGGGAGGGAGCCAGTGGTGAGCTGATTGAGAATAAATCCATGCCTCGGAGGTTTGGTGATAAAGAATGTGAGCTGATCAGAAGGGAGATCTGCATCAGCACCATTCAGGATAGGTGTGTCAATAACTATGTTCATGCCCTCCATAACTACAAATTCTCTCATGTAAATCTCAGGCTTTTCATCATTAGAAGGGATTATGGAAATGGGGAAAAAGTACCTTTCAGAGAAATTGATGCCATCAGAGCATCTGAAGGTAAACCTGTCCTCTACCGGTTCGACTCCTTTGTGAATGCTTTGAACATAGTAAATGTGATTCTGTCTGATGTCCTTGATGGTGAAAGCACTAATAGCTGTGCCAGACCTGGATTTCTCTGAGCCTGAGGCAGGAGAGAGGTTTTCCACATACCCTGAAGTGGGCTGTACAATAATTGTACAAAGGAGGTCATCATTGGGGGTATCAACATCATTGGCACTTATATGAAGAGTCTGAATGACATTCTTTTCTCCCTCAGTAACAGTGAACTGTGGCCTAACAAAGACCTCTGGAGCCTGGCTGTCCAGGGGAAGAATAGTTACATGCACTCTAACACCTGTGATTTTATTTCCTCCCACAGTCCACTCGTCAGACATATCAGTCAGAGTGAGATTGAAAAAGTCCTCCTTTGTGTTCAAGCCAATCTCCCCGCTGGTATGAGCATAGACCACAAAGCCATTAATGATATCAGCCTGAGTGAATGTGTCAGACGGAACCCCTTTCACCAGAATTTCACCAAATGATGGCTTGTCTTCAACAATGAAAGTCAGACGGAGGTCATCTGTGTCCTCATCTTTTCCCTGGATGACATTACTTGTGATTTCTGTGGCTTCATTTTCCAGTACATCTAAGTAGGAACCTATTGTTCCAGCTGGAAGAATGATAGTTGGAGTTTCATCATCAATTGGCTTTATGGTAATCTTTATTGTTATTGGGACAATGTGCACTCCATCACTGACTTCTATGTGTATTAAATCTACTGTTGATTCATCTCCGCTATGAATGTATGAGATCATGCCCTTTCCAATATTATGTAAGTTGAAAATAGCTCCTTTTGTCATATCAGTGAATTTAAACTGCATCTGACCATGAAGAGGAGGCTGTGTAACAGTGAATGTTATTTTGCTGCTGTCTGTGTCTGTGTCTGTGGTGTCCAGCTCAGTTCTTGTTAGTATATGTTGGCCATGCTCAATCACAGTAAACCCTGAGTTTGTTATCTGTGGTGGTTTGTTGTCCACTGGCTTTAGAAATATTGTGAAAAATCCTTCTGCACTGTTTCCCGAATCATCTTCCACAGTGTACTTGAACTGCAAAACATGAGTGGAAATTCCAAGCTCAAGATCAGGTGGTTTGTAGGCAATTTTATGATGGTTAATTTGTGCCTGGGTGAAACTTGTGACTTCCATGTTGGGTTTTTCAGTCAACACCAGAGTTCCCAAAACAACAGGGTTATTATCATCTGTGTCTGTTGGAGGTTGGATGATTGTGTATTTGAGATCCCGATCCTCTGAGTCAAGGTCAGTGTACCGGAGGTAATTTTTTTTGAAGTACGTAAGCTGATATTCATGCACAGTCATTTGTAGGGTTATGCCGGGGTACAGCTCAGGTGGTAGGTCATCAACAGGGAGAATTTTTATTATAAATGTGCTCTTACCTGACTGATTAGGTGGATCATTGTCATCTTGTACTTTAAACACAAACTGATCCATTACTGTACTGGTGCTGTGGAGTCCAGAGTGCTTGTAGAAAAGTTTTCCATCAGTAATATCCTGTTGCAGCCATTCAGTTACAACTTTCTCATACATTTCATCGTCTGTATTAAATTTCCAGGTAGATGGGTCCTCTGGTGCCTCAGACTGGCGCAGCAACACCTGCCCGATTTTTGAAAAGGGAGGCTCTAATGTGAATTTTATTGTTGAATCTTCTGAGTCAATATCAGCCGCACTGAGCATAAGTAAGGAGATTTGCATCATTTGGTTTTTGAATAGAACCAAACCAGTGTTGGCGTTGATTATGGGCGGCTCGTCATCTGTTGGCACAACTGTGATTGGAAACAAAAACTCTACCTCATGCGTGCCATCTGTCATTCTGAAGATAATGTTATCACTGTATGTGTCACTGCCATCATGCTGGTAGGTGACTACTCCGGCGTCGAGGTCAGCTGGGGTGAAAAATTTCCTAGTGGAACCCAAAATGGTTAACTCTCCATGCCGCAGGCCATCAATTACAGTAATTTGGACTTTGTCTAAATTATCCTCATCACTTACTTCCAGATTCTGTGAACTAGACAAAGGTCTGGACTGACCTTCATACAGTAACTGTCCTGTATTTCTTGTGACCACAGGTGCCAGTGTGTTCATAGGCTTAACAACAATCATGAAAGCAAATGGGTCTGATACAGCGCCCTCTGTGTCCACCACCTCAAACTCAATCTGGAAAATCCTTTCTGTGTCTGAATCCACAGCAGGAGGTTTATATGCAATTTTCAATTCTTTGAGGTCTCCTTGGTAAAATGAGGTTATTGGTAAATTCCTGTCGTCTGTGCTGACTATGTAGCCTTCATCAAAAGTTAGGGGGGAGGTGATGTTGAAAATTAAATCGTCAGGGTTTGACTCCACATCCTCTGCAGCCAACATATCCAGGGTTACTGCTGTCATTACAAACTGATCTACTTCCATCATCATCATAGCAACAAAGCTGGGCTTAGGGGGGGTGTTGTCCTCCCCATCTCTTATTCTCACCAAAATTTTGAAAAATTCCTGCTTGAGCACATTGCCTTCTCTGTCCTGTAATTCCACAAGCATGGGGATGTAATCCCTGTTGGGAGACTTCAAAGCAAAAGTATGCTGATAGCGGGTGTTCTTCCTAATAAAATCATCACAGTCTACCATTGTTCCCAGGCTGTCATCCACAAGTTTACCATATCTGGGAAGCATGCTGCCACTGGAGAGGGAGACTACTTTACACTGGTGCGCACTTCTATCAAAGGTAAATTCCAATATCCCTCTGTCTATAGGGTTACTTGTGCCCAGCAGGTTGTCAACAGTAAGAGGCATATTTTTTGTCACCACTTCCAGCTGTGTGAAAATAACCTCCACCTCCATCATGAATGGGATTATAATTGTATCCGTTTGCGTGTCATACCTGAGCTGTAACCTCACTCTGTCCCTCGGAGGACTCCTGGAGCCAAAGTGAGAGTACTTCACGTCGCTGGGGCCAAATTCACAAGGAAACTTTTTCGGAGACAGGTGTCCCGGCCTTTGAGACAGGGGGTCGTTATCCAAAACTGTGATGCTGCATCTGTCACCCGGCTGAACTTGGATAACCAAATCGTTCACGGGATCAATAGAAACGGATCTCCCGAAAGGCACGCGGATCCCGTTATTGGCAACCAATATCGTGTCTTCCGAAAGCTCAGACCTCAGGGCGTATGACAATCCGTAGCTGTCGAAAACATTTGCGGCTGCATCACCTGTCAGAATGAGCGCGAGCAGAATCAAAGCAGCTCCAGTCCCGTGCAGATGCGGGGCAACAATAAGAATCCGAGCCATTTGTGGAGCGGAACCGCAGCGGAGACCCACAGAACTTTGTGCGTGCACTCCTGTCAAACTACACCCTTCAGCTAAAGTTATAGGCATACAAAATCAGGGTTGGATAATAATACGACGCACCTGTGCGCGCGAAGGTGCACCATTCTCTCACAGCAGCGGTTCACTGTTAACTGAACTTCATACTTCTGCTTTGCTGGAGTAAAGGAGAGTCACGCCCTCCCCTCTGCCGATTGGCTAATGTCTCCACAGGAATGCGTTTGCCAGGATTTAAATGGACATGGTTGGTGTCATTCTGCAGAGAGTAAACGGTGCCAGGTAGGAGAGACTTGTTAAGGTTCCCTGGGGGAAAATGGGTAAGGCGATATTTGCGCGAGAAGCAGACCTATCATTTAGGCTGAGCAGTTCTGCAGTACCACTTACAAAAAAATAAAAATAAAATAAACTGTATTCTGATTGTTTTTTATATAAATGCGTTTGGAGCAGATTAAAATATGCTTGAAAATGTGTCTAAATTAATTGGCGTCTCCAAATTGATTCTGCAAAACTCAGATGAAAAAAGCCCCCAAAAGCAGATATGTGAGCAAAATCTTGTATTTGGTTTTGACTGGATAAAGAACTGTATCTCCCCCTACTGGTTTTTATTTTTTCTTCACAAACCGTCTCTGCGTCTGTGTGATGCTTTTCTCCTTTTGTAGGAATCTCTTGATAAAATTTTATGTCATTTGCCTTTTTATGTTAAATAAGTAGCCCATGTTAGCTGTGAATGTTTTTTTAACCTGTGGGAGAATGGTTGTTTATATGTTTGTTAGCAAAATACCTCATAAACCAGGTGAGTGGATTTTAATGAAACGCTCAGGAAGTACTAATCAGTAGATGTATATCTACAACTTATTAGCTTTTCAAGTTAGTCTAATTTAACATAGCCAAATAAACTTACCAACACACAAATGGCTATAATGCAGCACATTTGGCAATACTATTTGTAAATGTTTTGATAATGATATCAGGTGTGATATTTGTCTATTTTCCCCACCTCACTTTCTAATCTGTACTTCCTACTCTATGTGACTTTTAGCATTTTTGTCAATGGCGTGTCAGATATGAGCTTTTGCTGTCATGATACCCTATACTACTGGCTAAATATTGGATTATCATGTAAAATACAACTTCAAAATCCGTCAAATACATTAGTGGACAATTACTCCACTCCAAGCAGCCCTTTGTGATATGAATATTGTGCACACTGATATTGCAATGGCGATATATTTGCAATATATTGTGCAGCCCTAATTTTAAAAGCTGAAACTTTGTCAGGTAATAATGAGCGTCATCCTCAACACACACTCTAAGATTTGACTGACCATCAGTATCTAGTTTTAAATCTTTTCCTTTAGCTGTTGGAGCCAACTTTGCTTGTCTGTAAGCAAACTATCTTGTGAACCATCAGACAGATTTTAATGAAATTTACAGCAAACAATCATTTGATGTACATCTACAACTAATTACCTTTTGGAGTCAACCCAATTGAAGATGGCCAACTGATTTTATCAACCTTAGCTAACAAAAAAAAAGGCAATAACTCAACCAGTTTTACAGATATCCAATAGTTTTAATCTATATGCATTTCATTATTTAAAAAAATTTAAGATACTGCTATGTTCAAATGTGAATTGTAGATATGAGCATTTATGTTGACCAAACAGATCAAGGCAGAAATGTGTTCCCTCAGTCAGTAAATACAGACTCTCTCCTTAGCAGGTTTCATCCTTCCCACGAAACACTCTTTAGTAGATCAAAGTTCTGCTGTATTTACCGGAGCCAAGTAGTGACATTGCCCCATTTCCTTCTGTCCTCTAGGTGTCTGACGCTTTTCCAAGCCGAGCATTTTCCCTTGACTCTTGACAGGCTCAGTCATGAACCGACCTCTTTTTGCACCACTAGCAGTATGTGAGGAACTAGCGCTGATTAGGAGAACACCCACCCAGATGCCTGGCAACACAGCAGGGCTGGCCAAAATTACTGAATTTTTTTAACATTAGATTTGATTAGAACACGAGAGCACTGCTGCAAACTTTGATAGGAATTGTAGATATAGAGGAAAATAAAACAAGCCTTAGCTGAGCTTCTGATGAGCAGATAGATGAGCATGCAAAACCCTTAATCTGTTTTGGCATTTGAAGTGTTATTACCTACAATTAGTATGTCAAGTGATAGATGAAACTGAAAAAAAAACAAAAAAAAAAAACATTTAACTTATGTAGCTCAAGTGTGCGATTCTATTGTATGGCAGGCATAACTTCTTTGACTGTTCAATTTGTTATTCAGTCTTTGTTTGTTTACACACACATAATGCTTCTTTGTAAATGCGTAGCACTCCTGGAGCTCTACGTCGTCTGCAAGAATTTAACTTCAGCTGTGCTCCATTTTCTTTGATCTCTTTAGATTTCCATTCCATCCACAAGCATGTGGGAGCAACCATTGTGTCTACACCTTCCCATAGTTATGTGTTAATGACAGACAAACCATCTCACAGCTGGCATGTGTTGAAATCAGTACACACTAGCTGCCATAACAAACCTTGCACTTGAGTTGCACTGGACACTGTTGACAGGGTCCAATTATAAATATAGCCAAGCAAACTGCTAGGCAAAGCCCTTGGGCCTTGACAGCTTCTTGTTACGAGAGAAAATGAAAAAGAAGATGAATAGAATTTTCTGACAGCAGTGATGGCATGGAGGGAATTGGATCATACCCAATCTTTAGAGCTTATTTTTTGAAGCAAGAACGGAGTTTGATGATATTCTGTCATGCCACATTTATATCAAATTTATTGTAAATGACCAATCGTTACTAGTGGATAGAAGTGTCTGTCTTTTAAGGACTAAAGTTTGTAATTGTACCCCTGATGTACTGAAAATGTATTGTTGAGTACATTACATACATACAGCTGGGACTGAGATTCAGCTATTTCAATTCAAGTCCATTTTTTGCATTATTTATATCCGAAAACAAACAATGGGTTTACGTTGATCATTCCTTGCTGATTACCCACAAAAACGACTTAGTTTAATTTTGTGTTTGTGGTCATTGGAGCTCACAAACTTGCTATGTTTGCATTGCTATCACACTAGGAAACATTAACTTTGTCTTTCACAAACTGTTCAAATATACTGTCAACTTAGAAGAGATGAATTAACTCATTCTCAGATGCATTTGTACTTTTTAAATATTTACTTGTTGATTACAGTGTCTTTTTTTCTCCCCTACAGCTGAATCCCCAGACTTTTTATCACTGCTTAACATTGACTGAGCAGACACCAAGGCCCTTGCATTCCCTCCTGTCAGTGGCACCACTGTCATTACCACCCTGTTAACAGAGATATACATCGTGTAAAATGCCTTGAGCTGTGAGAGGTGACATGAAGCTGACCTGATGCTGGCATAACGATGGACCATCTGTTTTTTCAGTCTGAGCCAACAAAGTCTTACATCATCCTTTGTGGATATGTGTGCTGTCTTTATTAATATCTACTACTTTTGTTTGTATGTTTGTCATGTTGCAATGAATTTGTGCGGCTGTGGTGGAGTGGTTAGGGGAGTCGTCTTGGAACCGGAAGGTCGCCGGTTCGATCCCCCGTCCAGCCGTTTC
>JARVGW010000624.1:18835357-18847858 GCA_031762495.1 Anablepsoides rubrolineatus | reverse complement strand
CTGTTAGTGTACAGCGCTTTGGGGTCCGGAAGGACTTGATAAAGCGCTATATAAGTTCAGTCCATTTACCATTTAAGACCGCATCATTAGAATGTGACTAGAATGTCCAAAACATATCTCAAATTTAATATGAAACCCAATCTTTGGATAAAATATGACTTCATAAAAGTCAAAGCCAACACATATCCCTTCTAACTGAAAGTGAAACTATTTGGTTTGCTTCATTTGTACATTGCAACCTCACTATTCCCTTTAAAAATGTATCCATTGGTGTTACCCAAATTTTTCTTTTAGTGCTGCTAAAGTGACTCCATTTTAACAATTGCTTGCACTTATCAGGCCTATTTTTTGAGACTGGTAATTCCCTGGAGACACCACAACCCCACCCTCACTGATCTAATTTAGACTAGTTTTTGCTTATTTTGTCTTTGTCACTCACAACTCTTTTAAGCCAATGCCTTAAAGTAAATGATTGCAGCAACTTCTCTGAAATCCTCCCCTATAAAGGAAAATTGTGTAACCTATAGAAGCTGAACACAGCCAGCCGGCAGCTAAATCCATCTTCTCAGCTTATGTTACTCCTGGGATATTACAGAACAAAAAGGCAGCTGAACCAGTCAAGTTTAATCATTTTCTTTATTTGCAGCACCAAATTCCCCAGGCGAAGGTGGAACCATGTATTAAGACGATAACATATGGCCAGAGCAATCATACTGCTTTCAAAACAAGCCAGGTGTATTTATGGCATGCTTTTCACAATTAGGTCCATTGCAAAGCACTTTCCAGAAATCCACACATACTTAAAAGACATCAGTTCAGAAGAATGGTCAAATGTAAGGGTGTGTATTTGTGTTTGTTAATGCCTGTGGGACCTTTTCCAATATAATCACTGACCTTGTCAGCACTAGTAATCCTTTTGGGGACCAAAGCTCTGTCCTAATGCAGCAAAACAACATCACTGAGGGTGGTTGAGGTTAGGGCCAAGATGTGAATTCTTGTTACGTTAAGGTTATGACTAGACACCCTGTTCCTAATAAGATAAACTGTGAAAGTATTATTTTCTCTTCTGTATTTATGTGTAAATGAATCTGCAATGTAAAATTGTCAAATGACAAAACTGATTTAGAAAAGACCACGACTATTTTATGTGGTTATAAAGTGTGGGTGTGATATCAATCAGCTAAAAATGACTGGAGAGAGGGTTTGACACATAATGGCCTGAGCAAAAACAAAACAAACAAACAAAAAAAAGTCAAAAAAGTCTCTGAAAACTCAATAAACAGTGAGGTGACAGAGTGGATGAGTACAAGGAAAGACCACCCTGAAAAGAAAAAACAAAAAACAATATTTCAGTGTCACAACATGCTGCTGTTAAATTTAAGACTCAAATACTGGCTCATGAAAAAGGAATAAACGGTACTTTATTTTTTACTTTGGAAAATGCTGCTGCAGGAGATGATTCAGAATTTTTAAGAAACATAAACTGAAGTAGGAAACAGGTTATTACAACCCCAAAGAAAACCAACACACACAAATAACAGCATCAAACTGGAAAGAAGGGAAAACAATATAGTTTGACTGATTTGACAGATTTGATCTGCTGAATGAAACAGGACAGACAGGGCAGTTTGTACCAAACACAGATTTGAAAACTACAAGGAAACAAACTTTAAGGAGAACCAAAACTAGAAGCAAGGCTAACCTATGGGCATGTACAAAAACAGCATAACCCAAACATAAACCAACTACAGAAATGACATGTCTTGCTGCTGAAATGTAATGATGCTGAAAATCTTCAGATCTGCCTCATTCCTGGGATGTTCTTCTCGACATTTCTTTTGTAAAAAAATTGTTAAAAATCATCAAGCTGAGTCTTCTTGTCTCCCTTGACTTTTTGCTAAAACAGAAAAAATATAAACTTTTTTCAAAATGTAGCTACAAAGACTAAACCTAAACTAAATCCTTTTCCTTAATGAGCTGAATGTTTGGATATAAAACGCTTAAAGCAGAACATTGTGAATGTGACATGACGTGGATTTCAATGTCTAACAACCAGTAATATGTTCATATCATATCTAGCTGACTTTTAGAAGGGCCTCATTATTTCTCCAGTGCTCATAAATTTAATATAGTTTTTAACTTTTAATATCTTTTACTTATTTTATAACATTTGGAAACAACAATGCGTTACACAATGTGTAGACTTTAACTAGCTGTGATATAATTGGCTTCTTTGCATTAGAGATGTTTGAGACTTCACATTTTATCTGGTTTATGACACTTTTTCTGGAAAACAATGGTGCTTTCATGAAAGTCACAAATTTATTTTATTCTAGCAAATGTTTTGGCATGCTTCAGCGTTTGAGCTAAACTTTGTTGTAGCAACTACAGCAAAATCCTTTTCTCACTGTGAGCAATTAATTGTTTGCTGCTGCTGCTGCACTCTTGTAAAAGCACAATGTTTTCAAGAGATTCTAATTAAGTATGATGTGAAATGCTGTGCCTAAAAGCCTCCGCAGTGCAACAGTCCAAACGCAATTGGAGAAGTACTGTCAAAACTGGATTCATTACAGTCTAACTAACCTGTCTCATACAGAGGCGGAAAAGGCCACAAGCCAGGGCCAGCGAGCAAACATTTAATCACTCAACCGTAACTGATAAAACTGTTTTGGACTATAGACTTTTGCATGTTATTAAAACTCATGATAATAAGATTCCCGTGGAGAGGTGGTCACCTACAGGTCAAATGTGACATCATTTAATCTGATTTCTGAAAGATTCCCAACAGGCTTTCCTACCCCTGATGGGTTTTCAGACTAAAAGGCACTTTTCATGTAAGCCCACCTTGTGAGCTGAACTGCTGATCAAAAAAAAAAAAAAAGAATTTACTTGATGGCGGTCACTGTGTTCTATCTAGACATTTTCATGTCATGAGCAGACAAAATAATTTTATTTCAGATCTGACTGTCAGAAAAGGCCTTTTGCCTTTTGAGAATACTTGAGAAGAAATCATTAAAGCAGATAAAATTACTAATGCACTTTTATCTTTTTCTGAAATGTCTTTAAGACTTTGTTTTAGAATTTCTGATATTATTGTTCTAAAACTTTAGTATACAGACCATTTGTCAGAGTGTACACTTTATCCTCATTTACCAGAAGCTGGAGACCAATTCAGCCATATCAAATAAAACGTTATATATTTTACTTGCTTACAACTAACTAACTGGCTGGTTTCTTCTCCAGGGGTCGCCACAGACACCAATTTCATACCACAGATTTGGTCATTTTTATACAACAGATGCCCTTCCTGATGCAACCTGGACTCGAACCATCAGCAAGACCCAGGCAGTGGGTGCCTGTTGTGTTGCAGGAATATTTCAAATATTTCTAAGCCCCTCCTGCCAAGCTGTAATTGACTTAAACTTTCCATTGGCCTCTGGTTGTCAAAGCCAACTGTCATCCGTTAAGTTAACTGATTTAACAAGGTGCTTTTCAATGTTCCTGTTAGATGAGTGTTTAGCATTTAAAACTTCAGGATTATTTTGCTGACAGGTGATAAGCACAAACTTTAAATGTTTTGTCAAATAGCTGTATTTTATTTGTGTCTTTTTGTGCTGCACTGAAAACTAATGGCCATCACACCACATAATTCTCCCAGAAACATTAAACAAAGGTTACAATTTTTTTTTAATATATGTGGTAAAATTATTTAGCTCTATTGTGCATTTAGACAGAAAGCATGTTGATGAACAGAAAGAAAATGCCCAAAATACAATTCTGGCAATAAAATGAAACTACTGTAAAATACTAGCTGAAAATGAAAGTTGACATAAAATCAGAGAGGCATAAAAAAGACAATCCTACTGTCACTGTGTAACAAAAAGTTAGATTTTGTATCTTGTTAGATATAGGAACCTTAAAATAGTGCCAAATGCAGTTAACTTTCATGTAGAGTTTTGGATTCAGCGGCTGTGTACTCTCAACATTCTGAGCTTGACAGGCCTAATTAGTTTCAGTTCTTATCTAATGAACATAAACATCTGCTGTCAGGTTGACTGTTTCATCAGTGTTCATTTTTAGAAGCAGAAATGAAGCCTAGTCAATACACAATGCATCTAATTGACAGAGAACTGGACTAAGATGCCAAATGAGTTCTGCACCCACACACGGCAATGGTCAATAAGGAAACTAAGCATGCATAGTGAACTGTGCCAAGTCCTGAAAGACCAATGAGTTCATATTTAAAAATAATGCACTATCACTTCATATCATTTACATTTGTGTTAATATGCAATGTTTAATGTTACTACAAAACAAAGATGAAGAGTCACTGACAAGGCATACAAGAACAGACAGATTTTCCAGATATTTGTAAGCTTTACCTGACAAGGGAAAGAGTAAGTGATTTTACAAGTTTCTCTAAATGTAGATAGAACATAAAGTTAGCCACATTGCTGCATGAAATGACTCCCTTCAGAATTTAATAATGAAAAAAAGACATCTCCTTCTGCCATCTAGTGGCAAAGATTCACTGAGCCAACTATTATTCAGTTGATGTGCTTCTGCTGATAAATGGTCATAAATGTCATAAAGATGCAAAAACTCATCAAGATCTATTTTATTGATGTGCTCAGATATTACCTGCACAGACTTCAGAAAAAAATCCGTTGCTCAAGTTTCAATATTGACTGAGATGCTGATGCCTGCGTTCTGACCCAGTGTGAGACAGGAGAGAGCAATACTGAAGGACATTAGATTGCGGCCACAGGAGACCAATCGAACACTGCACAGCTTCTTATGAAGGTACACAGAGTTTTTCAAGTTTTAGCTTTAACATCAAATGGCTTTACAGCAGTACAGAAGATGATGTGACTTGCTGTGAAACAGCAGAAAGCAGACAAATAATTTGATTAAAACTGCTAAATTATGAAAGAGAAATAACTGATTACTGACAGGAGAGGCACATCTGCTGTCCAAAATGATAGTGTAGACCTGTAGCAAGACTTTATAGGACTAAACAGTCACTATACTGATAAACACAGACAAAACATGTGTAGCAGATAAGATAAATTGTTAGGACCGGTATTATACAAAATCAACTCTTAAGCCTTATCTGATAATGTATTTTCTTCATCAAAAACACACCCAGAGTGTTGCTTTGACTCATTCATGCATGTTTGAGAAATCCTTAAATCTCCTATAGCCATGTGGAGCTGCCTAAACACGTGCTGGTAAAGCCCCGCTCATTTACACAAAGCTCCTCACTGGAGCCACAGAGCACCCCTCCCCGGAAGCATTGTTGTGAAGACATGCTGAGAATGTCGGAAATGGTAGGAGGTTCTTAAAGAGACAGAGGCCAATTTCAAGGCTTTTAGATAGGCTATAATGCAATGTCAAATTTATTTTTGATATGTACAGCATCTTATAGAAATTGAAGTTAAAATAGTTACTTGATTGTGGGATAGAATTGAACTATGTGCCTGGAATACCCCACTTTAAAATAAAAACAAACAACAAATCTGGTGATAGCATTTGACAAAGCTTTACTTTACAAAGGGAGCAAGAGTGTGTCACATTAGACGAGTGCTCAGCACTATTTGGTCATATCTCAATGTTACACATAAGTATTTATAGTGTGGTTGTATTGTCAGAACCAGGTTTGTTGGTTTCTCTTTGGAATCTGATCCAGCATTGCCACACTTGTAGAAGGACAGGACGCAGAATACAGACAGATTTGAGGAGCTAAAAAATAATCTTGTTTTACTTAAAACAAAAACTTGATGAGGCAGCAAACTTGAGTAAAGTCACCTGGAGCAGGAGGGTGAAGCACAAAAAGGTAAACCTGACCTTGATCAAAACCAACAATATATATATGTGTGAGAGTGAGAGAGAACTGGTGAGGTAAATGAAGAAACTCATGTTGAATACAAAATGGGAACAGGTGAGAGAGGGCAGGGTGGGAGAATTGAACTGATGGTACGAGGATACAGGAGTTTGAAAGGAAAATCACAAGAGAGTAAATCAAACACAGGGATCACAAAATACAAATAAACCTAATAATAAAACCCAGGAGACCACAAACAAACCCCAACACAAATCCTGACAAGCATACCTTGTTAGGACCTGTGTTTAAGTTTGTCAGATGCTCGTCTTTGTCAGCTGATTCTCTTTCACCCGAACAAATCCTTATTTGGACATCAGATGCTGAAGTGTCAGACGCTGAAGAAAGTTTCTCACAGATTCCAGTCTGACCTCCAAAGTCGTGTTTCATGTTTCCATCTTATGATCCAAGACATGAATCATAACAGAAACAATATAATGATCGCAGTCTAGGTAAAAAAAAAAAAGCTTCTGAATAAATGACCATTAACTTGGATTTTGCTTCCTATAGGGATGAAACACAGTTAATGGCTCATTATGGAGCACATGAAAACATGCTTTCAAACTGGACCCATTAAAATTTGTAGATGGAGGTTTTTATATTCATACTGCCTCACCTCACACAGACCCATTTGAAGGTCAAAAACACTTCTGGAATACTGATAATAATATTTTAATACAATATCGCCACCTTAACCCGTAAACAAGCTCCAGCTGCTGGAGGTGAACAGCTGCGACTGGATTCAGAACTGCTTGACTCTGGAAAAAGCAGAACTGGCAACAACACATCTAACTCCATCCCTGTGAGATTAGAATTGCCTAAATGGTGTATACTCAGTCCATTACTGCTCACAAAGCAGAAACATGATGGTTTTTGCTACATTCAGCTCTAACCACACCATAAAGTTTGCTGGCCACATTTCATGATGATACAGTGTTTGATCTCATCAGCAGTGAAGATGAGTCAGCCTACTGGAAGGAAGCAAAGCAGCTGGTAGCTTGGTGTTAATTGCACAGCTTTGATGTCAAAAAAAAAAGGAAGATAATAATACACTTTAAAAGGGAAAATTCAAGTGCCCATCGTTCACCCACAATTAGTTAGTCTGTTTTCAACAGAATAAAAACACAGCAAGTTCCGGAGTGTTCACTTAACTGACATGACCTCCAGAGAGAACAGCTGTGTTCAGGAGAACTCCACGTTTCCTCCACCTTTATCATAAAATGATAGGCAAACCCTCCTCCTCCAAACATTCTTTTGTTCTGCCACCTCCTGATTTGGGAGCTGAAAAGCTGAGAAGAAACAACAGACAGGGTCATTGGTGCCACACAAACCAGTGATGCGTGTAAAAAAAAAAAGAGCAATAATTTGTCTTAAATTAAATCTGCTTCCATCAACGAGAAGACACAAATATTTATTGAAGCACAGCGTCTGAGTAACTGTTTTGTTTCCAATCAGACAATTTAAATATATGCACGGTTGCAATCAGTCTTGTTTTGTCTTTGCATTCTCATAACTATTTCCAAAGACTTTTTCCTATTTTTTTATCCTATTTTTAATATGTATTAAAAATAGATAATAATTACTGAAATTGTATATTTTTTGGACATTTTAAATAACCAAAATTATTTTATTGAGTAATGACAATAAAAACACATTTTGAAGTCATTTTAAAATATACAATGTTAGTTGTGTTGTGCTTTTAATGTTTGAAGAAATGTTAGTCTTTTGTTTGAATTTGTTTAAGATTTTTTTTCAAAGTCTACATATTGTTTGAAGCCTTAATATAGAACATTGTTTTATTCTTCAAACTACTAATTATAAAGTTTTGCACACAGATATTATTGTTTACGTGTCTGAAGCTCAGTGGGTTTTGTTGAGTTTTTGTTATGTTTTTGTTATGTTCAAAATTAAGAAATTATAGTTCTGAGATAGATCTTGTTATGATCATCTTGGTTTTGTTATGTTTCATGTCATCCTTGTTTCAATTCCTGAGTCTGCGATTTTGTTTCCAATTTAGTTTTGCTTTCTGGTTTTGCTTAATTACATCACCTGCATTGTGTCACGCATTATCCTCCTTCAGTTTAAAGACTTCCTGGTTTTCTTTGTTCTTCAGCCTCCCTCCCTGTTGCATTGCTTGCTGTTCTCATGGGAAATTTCTATTGCCATGTCAGATTTTAAAGTTTAATGGATTCTCTGTTATAGCAGCAGACTCAGTTACCAAAAATCTGTTTGATTCATTTTTCTTCTGGTTTGTAAGCTTTTATTTTTGTTCTTCTACATCAACATACAAAAACAAACACTTTCCTTATTGTTTTAGTGACCAAATACCATGTTCTGCAAATTTTGCACACTATTTGGTAGTTACTGTAACTCTCATGATATATTCATCATAACTTAATTAAATAAGACAATATGGGCAAATAGTATATAAAAGTATTTTTTTTGTACATACCACTGAGTTAAAGGCAGTATTTAAAACCTTTTTGTAAATGACAATCTATTGTAGACCTGATTCTTCTTCTTTGGCAAGCAACATTTGGTGTTTTACCACTATCTCCTGGAATGGGGTGTGAATGAATAACCTTTTCAAACCTGTAGAAACTTGCCAATCACCCATTCATTCAAATCAGGTGTGCTGGAGCAGAAAAACCTCTAAAACAATCAGGATACTGGCTCTTGAGGACCAGAATTGGACCTGCCCGTTCTGTAGCTTTCATGTAAGCAAATATCCTCTCATTATTAGAAGATTTAGCTTGTCTGCAGTTCACATAAATAACAGAAAACCTATTACTACAGTACAGAATGAGTTAGTATAAGCATCACATAACAGTTACTATAATCTGCTCTGGTGACACCTGTGTTACAACTTTCAATACAAAGTAATGATGTGTCTGCCTGCATTCTGACAGCAGTCTGTCAGACACATTAGGACACATAAATCTTGCAGACATGTTGTTTATTAAGTATAATGGATGGACAGCTTGGGTAGAGCAGTTTGGAGACAATTAGAAAGGCAAAATTGATGGTTTGGATATGTGCAGAGGAGGGAAAATATACTGGACAGGGAGGAGGATGGATGTAATGAAGGGGGTTGGAATGATAGAGGAAGGTGGTGGAGGGTGATTCATTTACCACTAGAAGGAGCAGCTGAAAGAAGGAGAAGATGATAATTTATTTCTGGATTAATGGTACATTACTACTGACAAAATGTAAAGTTGTACTTGATATTTTGTCTAGAAAACTGCAAAATAATAATAATAATAATAATAATAATAATAATAATATTAAATGTGAATAAATATTTAGATGGGTGCTGGAACTTGACTTTGAGTCCTGGTAGTTTTGAGGTCTCCCATGTACCCCTATTACTCTCACTCCTCCATATCAAGATGTTTTATACATGTTTTTAAAGATGTTGTAATTGTGCACTATAATTTTTTACAAGGCATACATTTACAAAGCACTTTTAGATGGCATACAGTTAAGTAATTTTAGGTTTATTTTATGGCTTTTGGAAAGTTATCTATGAATTATAGAACAATTTATCACAAATTCTAGACTGGGACTGGCTTCATTTAATTTATTCAAGACCTGCACAAGTTTTAATGCTAGACATTCTATCAGGGTTACGGTATCCTCTTTGAAAATGTCTGTTCACTTCTAAGTTCTCCATTTTATTGCCCTATATTAAACATTGTGGGGTTTTTGAGGGATGTAGCCATCATTTGGCTGTACTGTGCAAGAGGTATCTTTAAAAAAATGGAGTACATTCTTAAGTGTTTTCCTTGGATAAAAGCAGTTGTGTAAAGCTTTTTTCCAGGTAATTATTTGTTGACACTTCAGGTAGATTTTGTTGCTTTTGTTAACAAAGGGCACAAATACCAGCAATAAAATCAAATTGTTCCCTTTCAAATCTCAACTTTGTTTTTAATTATTTACTGAAAGTTACAATTTCTGTGTTTTGGTTGTGGCAGCCTTTTTGATATGGATCAACTCCAAAAGTTAATCAGTTGTAGATGGACATCCAAAGATTGCTTCCTGCATGTTTTATTAAAATTTGATTAGTGATTTTACCATAGATATTTATAAAGGCTTTATGCTTTTTGCTACCAGACAAAAATATTTCTAATCACCTTAAAATTAGTTACAAAAAGCTATAAAAAAAAAATAAAGCTTTAGAAAAAACCAACATGCTTGAAGCCTAGAAATGCAAAATAGCAAAAGGGTGCTTGTGCCATTTGTACGACTAAGAGCAGATGTGCCACCACCTTATTCTGTTTGTCAGAGAAATGGTAACTTGATCCAGCGGGTTGGGCAGTGTAGCAGTGGAAGTGAACACAGACACACACACATGCTTGTTCTTTCATCCTGATAGGGACTTTGCATTGATTTTCACTCATTTACCAGTGATTTTTAACCCTGACCTCTTGCCCTAAACCTAACAATGAGGGAGGGAGGTAGGTAGGTATTTTCATGTGAGCAGACAGATGTCGGGTGTGTTGCCTTGTGTTTTCTGGGTGTATATTTAATATATTTTCTAATCTCTCTTTCAATCTTTCCAATTACATTTCCCCTTTTTTCCTTTTGTCTTTCATCTTTATAAAAAAAGTCACTAATGATGAAGAAATTACGAAACTAATATTAAGTTCTTTTTTCTACTGAAGTGACAAAAAAACTAAAAACCTCATATCTAACCCTAACCCTACACTAAACTTAACCAAACCTTAATTCACACCCCTCTAAACCTAACTATTAGAGCGCAGCAGAACTACACAAAAAAAAAACTATGTCCTTGCTTGCCAAAAATATCCTCACTTTGTTAGGTAAAAACATATCACTCTGTAGCAAAAACAAGTACACACACACACATTATCTTTGGGTAGATGATGATGATGATGATGAAGGGAGGATCCACAGACTTCCCTCCCTGGCAGCAGCAACGCACGGTCCGCTGATGAGGGATTAAATCCCAACTGAAGCAACAGGAGGACGGTAAAGTTACTGTTTCCTTTCTGCATGATTATATGAGCCAGTTGTGTGATGATGACATGTTTATGCAGGATATGTTTTATTTTGATTCTTCAGATCTTTTGAAGAAAGTTTTATTAGATAGTTATATAATTTCAGTTAAATTAGCTTTAAAAGACCTAAAATAGGATATTTGGGTTAAAAGAAAGTTGCATAGTTTTAAAATTCTAAATTATTAAAGTCCTGAATTTCAATTAAAGTAAAAAGCTGTCATTTATCTCACAGGTTGTATTATTTTCACATAATTTTAGAGTTTTCTGTAAAAAAAAAAAAGGGAAAGAAAATAAATGTTTAATTATGTTTAACCTTTTATTGAATTCTTACAGGAAGCAGTTTTATTAAAAATAATGTCTTAAATGTAAAAATATATATTTTTAAATAGTATTTTCTTAAAAGGTTTTATCCTAAAATTAGCCTTTCATGTATTTAATATTGAAATTTGACCCTATTTTTTTCTCTTTGCTTTTTATTCCCTATTAGTTTTCAGTTGTAACTCAATTAATTTAGCAAAAAAAAAAATGTCACAGCTGTATTACAAGAAAGCTGACAGTTCTTCGTACAGAGACCGCATCCCCCTGCGGATTGTGCGGGCAGAAGCTGAGCTCTCTCTCATGGAGAAAGCCTACCTGGGGGCTGTTGACAAAGGGGACTATGCGAGTGTAAAGCAAGCCCTGGAGGAGGCTGAGATCTACTTCAGGATTAATATCAACTGCATTGATCCCCTTGGACGCACGGCTCTCCTTATTGCCATTGAAAACGAGAACTTGGAGATCATAGAACTGCTCCTGAGCTACAACATTCATGTGGGTGATGCCCTGCTGCACGCCATTCGTAAAGAAGTAGTGGGAGCTGTGGAGCTGCTTCTCAACCACAAGAGACCACGAGGAGAAAAACAGGTATCGCAATAGTATTTTCAGTGGTGTCAACAGATATGTTTGATTCTATCAATAAATTTCACACTAATATGCTTTCATTTACTTCCATATACTGTTTCTCTATTCAGAGACAAGTGTTAACATGACCTTCAGCAATATAAAAATTAAAACTATTTCAACTATAGAACAAAACATTACACTTTTTAAGACAATGTATAAAGAAAACATTGTAACAAATCTTAATAACAATGTAAAAAAGTTGCCAGGTATTCATGACTAAAAAAACTGGTCATATTTAAGAAATTGCTCCAGATTTAATCTAAAAGACCAATCAGGAAATGCTGTTTAACCCGAGGAAGTTTTACATCACTTACATTTCCCACCGGATGCTTCACCAGTTACTGAGCCCAAAGATCCGAGAGGAACCAGAAGGCCAATAAGCACCTGAGGCATCAGTCTGTTTCAATTTCTGTAGATGTTGACTGTGATTGGGATATTATGGGTTTTCTACACACACAAAAAAAACAAGTGCTTATGCATCATCCTTAAAGGCTTGATGGGTGTGGATGCTGTTTGAAACCAAAATGGGAGAATATCACGGAGTGCATAAAACAAAGCAATGCTGCTATGTGTAAGTCTTCTATCAGGCATTTTATAAACTAATTTGATTTATATCTATGCATTTATTTTTTTTCTCCTCAAAGCAGCTTGGTTTTT